>JANHZU010006991.1:35278-45991 GCA_032468055.1 Acrochordus granulatus
GGCATCTCAGTAGCCCATGCCCCCTAGCCCCTGCCAACCTAGCAGTTCAAAAGCATGTTAGAATGCAAGTAGATAAATAGGTACCACCTACTTTGGTGGGAAAGGCAACAGCATTCCATGAGCCTTGGCGGATATCATGCTGGCCATATGACCACAGAAGCATCTTCAGACAAATGCCGGCTCCCTTGGCTGTGAATTGGAGATGAGTACCATCCCCTGGAGTTGGCCTGACTGGGAGGGGAAACCTTTACCTTTTTTAAAAAATATCCCTTTTAATTATTAAGACTTCAGCTGCATTCATTTGTATATTCAGTGTAATATTTTTTCTATATCATTCTTGTAAGCTGTTACTTTTACATCCACATTCAAATCAGCCTCAGTCTCAGTCTTGTCTAGTAAAATCTGTTCCTATAAAAGGTAAAGGTTTCCTCTGTCCAGTCGTGTCTGACTCTAGGAGGTGGCGCTCATCTCCTATATACAGCCGAGGGAGGCAGCATTGTCCAAAGATACTTCCCTGGTCATATGGCCAGCATGACTATACAGCAAGGTGCATGTATCACTGTTACCTCTTGTATAACCTATGACAGTTACAAAACCACTTTGCCTATGATAGCAAACTTCCTTAAGATTAACTTCTGAATCCATTGTTTACAAATATCCTTCAACTCATTCAAAGAATTGTATTAGTGAGTTGAATTTAAGTGTTCTTTTCCTTTAATTATAATCATTAATTCTTTCTGTTTCCCTTAAGTGTCTAACCTTCAAAACCCCATCATAGCATCATTTTTCTAAACAGCATTTCACATAGGAAGGTTTCTTATAATTAATTTCAAAATTTTTTGAAATCCCTCTGGTCCTTTAAACCATTTATAACTTTCTAAAGTCAAGAGTCAAATCATGCTTTTGCTGTTTATTCCACTCCCCCTCCTCTTTTTAAAGTCCTTAATCTTCACTTAAAACTTCTTTGTCCAAGATTTGAAAGAAACCCACCAAGTGAATGTTGTAAAACGTGTTGATCCAAAGGTTCTTAACAGCTGAAAAACAATTAAAAGGCAATTCCAAAAGTGATTCAGAAAAATATCTGAAAAATCACTTTTTGGCTGATCTTTTTGCCCATTTAGGTTATGTTATGCCTATGAGCTTAGATGGAATCCCTTGACTCCCAACCTCCCCATTCATGAGCCAACCACAAAAACCTCAGTTCCCACAATTTACTTATGAGGAGCAGCTGCCCAGAATACATGTGGGCAGCCTCATGATTGTTCCTTTCTCCAAAGAGTTTTCACCAGCCAGAACTCACCTTCCGGTCACTGATCTCTGCGGCAGTGCAGTCCCCACTCCTTTGTGGATGTCTAACTCACATGTCCTCATTAGAAGTGATCCTATTGCTTCACCTATGTGTTATCAACATTAACCTTGTAAGGAAGAACATAGTTTTTCTTTGATATAAAAAATCAGCAGCTGTTGGATGAGCTCCACAGAGAAGCATGCCAAACTTAGATTATTTCACTTTTTAGACATTTTCTTATATACCAAATAAGTCAATATAATGTTTTTCGGTAAAATTATTGTCTACTAAATATAATGTGCTTTTTATCGTTGCCCTCTAATGTAAAAGTATATATTCTAGCAGTTTTCCTGTTTTGCTTAAGTTTTTCTCTTCCCTATTTTCTTAACTTTATGTATATATGTTATATATAATTGGCTTCTCCATGTATAATGGCTTTCTATATGCTGAAGGAAGCATAAAAAAGAATATATTTTTATATGCTGAAGCAGTTTTTTATGCTGAATGCAACATTCATTTGGCTCCTCATCCCTCCTCACATACCCAAATGCACACATATTTTTGCTATGCTCATCTATCCAATGCACATTTATGCAGGTACATATACAACAAATCAATATGTGTCTGTAGGTGTTCTTGCCTGCTGAAAGCTCTTTGAAGATGGTGCCATCTGATGCTTTAAAGCAGGTGTGTCTGACCTTGGCAACTTTAAGATGTGTAGCTGGCTGAGGAATTCTGGGAGTTGAAGTCCAAATGTCTTAAAGTTGCCTAGGTTAGACACACCTGCTTTAAAGGCTCACTTGCTGAAGTGAAGTGCCAAACCTTCAGTGATCCACAAGAAAGAGCTCACTAAACATATTTATTTTCCTTTGGAACTTCTTGATGCTTGCTAAAAAAATATGGAATTCTGTAACAATTTCAGATTATCAAAGCATGCAGAATATGTCCTTGGCCATGATGATATGGAAAAATAAAGAACTGCAACATCCTGGTCACCAGCTACATCCATATAAGTCCACTTCATCTGTTTATGCCTTTCTGTCAGACAAACTCTCCACATTTCTACTACACGCAGACACCATTTATAATATTCATTTCATTTCTTTCTTTTTCAAGGTCTCTTCAGCTATATCCAGCTATAATTTCTCTGGCTTTCCTCTTCTCTCTCAATCCATTCACTCTTGCATTGTACAGTTGTCTTACAATTTTCACTCTTTCCGCAATATATGGCCAAACCACATCAATGTCCTTCTCTGATATTTCTCTGACTTTTGTATATACTCCACATTTATTCCACACTCATTTGTTCCTGATTTGATTAGATTCTGTTTATTACAAAGATCTCTTAAGGAGACATTTCCATTTCATTCAACTAACTCCCGTATTTTTCCTGACGTATGTCTCTCTACCATCTAACAAAATAAATATTCATTTCTCAGACACATTAAGATTTCTTCATCTCTTTTCCCATCTTTAACAAATACTCTACCAAAGTATAGGAATTTATCTCTTTATTTTAGTTTTTTCACTGTTTATTTATAACTTCTCTGTCCAATACAACTACATTGATTTTTGATACACTAATTTTCAGATTTATAGATTTTGTTTCATCTTATAGTCTATGTAATTCTCCTTCCAGTATTCCTTCATTTCAGTTTCATCCCATATTATTTGATTGCTTTTATTTTTTTACAGCATTCATTCTGCTGGAGATTCCTTGTTTAGCCCTCTGAATCCATTTCTAAAACAAAGTTTTACATCCATCAATGCTGTCCTGCATGTCTCTGCTTTTTCTCCCTCTCTCTTAACCATTCCTTTCTCTATTTGGCTACTTCCTCTGCAACTATTTCTTTATATTTACATTATTCAATATTTTCCTCTTATCTTTTTTTTTGCAGCAATCCCTCTCTTATATGCATTTTTTTAAATTCACAACCTCATAATTCCACCAAACATCTTTTTTTATACTATCTGTTAGTAAAACAGCTGGGCGACTTTGGACCAGTCACTCTCTCAGCTCAACTCACCTCAAAGGGTTGTTGGGGGAAAATAGGAAGAGGAAGGAGTATTAGGTACGTTCTCTGCCTGAGTTATTTATCGAAATAATAAAGGTGGGATAATAAATAAATATGAATAGATAGATGGATTTATGATTAAACAATTTATTTAAATCTGACATTTTTCTAATCAGATACACATCAAACTCCCATGGTCCTCATTCATTCTTGTTTTTCTTAATAGCCTAATCACTTTTCTGTCCTCTCTCATATAGGATAGGAATCTCATGTTTCCTATTTTACCTTTGTTTGCTTCACCTAACAATACAATATTTTCTTCAGATCATATTCAAGATCATATTCAGATCATATTAATTTAGAATATTGCACTACTTTCTGATAAATGTATGCCTGGCTTTTCCATTATCACCATATATTGGAGTATAACATGTAGTTATGCCAATCTATTGATTGCTATTTTCATAACACCCACAACAATTTCAATTTTTTTTTCTGATGTACATTTTAACTTTTTCATTCCTAATTGAAACTACTCCTTCACTTTCCATTCTATATTAATCTACTTCATAAAATCAGGCCATCTTCAGATCTACTACATCCTTCACTTTTCTCTCAGTTTCATGGGCATACAACATAAATGACTTGCTGAGATGGGTGGCTATAGAAATAAATTAATAAAATAAATACTGATTTTCTAATGGTGAGGACAGTATCAGTCAGTCTGGTACCTATTAGCACAAGCACAACCAAAGCCCATTTTTCACCACACTGCAAGAATAATTAAGGGTTTATTTTTTTCATTTTGATTAGCTGGAAATTTTCAAGATTCAACCACAAGGAGAATCTCAAGACTTGAGATAAATATCCTACTGAATGTTGCTTTGAACTAAATATCTTCATATCTGTGTCTTCCCTTCCAGGTTTTATTCATCTCTTTCGGATGGGGAGCTTATTTCTCTTTGCTGACATCATTCTCTCCTTCATATATCTGGTTTGTTTTTTTCCGAACCCTTGTAAGATGTGGCCTGTCAGGTCATTCACAAGGGTAATGTCATGGTATAAAAACAATAACAGGAGGAACATCAGCATTCTCATTTAATATTGTGCACCTTCTGATGTCTCTGTGCATGCACATTTTATCATGGGATCAGAAAGCCAGAAATACTATAAGATTTGTTCAATTTGCAGATTAAATGTAACTTCTGCTCTGAAATCCTGTTATCTTCTAGGTCAAATTATGACATATTTCTTATCCTACCAAGTTCTAAATTTAAGACCAAGGTAAAACAGTCCAGTTAAAACTGATTGATATTGCAATTAAAAAATCAGTGAAGGGTTTGGTTTGGTTTACTTGATGTGATGTGGTATGGTGTGGTTTGGCATATTGTGTAAACCCAGCCATTATGACTATTTCAACTAACCCTCATTAAAACTAACCTGCAAATGTTTTAACCGAATAATACATTTTTTCTCATTCTTTAACCTTCTCACATTATTTTTTAGGCTTATAATAAAAACAGAATTTTTGCCTATGAAATACCATGGCTATATTTTGCCATTATCACAGGTAAGTAAAAAATATATTTCTACCAGTAAACCGTACTTCTGGATGTATGTGGATACAATGTCTATGTGACTGCAGAGAAATTTGTGATCATAGCTGCCTTCATAGAGATCACATGTTTAACATTTTGGAAATTATACTAAGTAAAGATCCCATTCATGTGCTAAGATTCTTTAAAAAGAAGATCCTCCCTCATCTATGTTTGGGGATCCTCAGGTGGCTGGACATCTTCAGGTTAGGGCCTTCTTTGTTGTATTTCCCAGATGCCAGATCATCTGGCAAGAAAAATGTTCAAAAGACTGGAATGACTATCTTATTAGGAAGGATTAAAACATTTAGCTATTTTTTAATCGGAAAAAAGTTGATAACATGCAAAGAGCTTGCAATTAATGTATATATGGATAATTTCCTTCCTTCCTTCCTTCCTTCCTTCCTTCCTTCCTTCCTTCCTTCCTTCCTTCCTCTCTCTCTCTGTCTCTCTCCAAAGATGTCATAGTCATCCAAAAAACTGAATAATAAGAGATTCAGGACAGATAACCACTTCACATAATGATCAATTACAGTAATGGCATTGACAGAAGTTGTAGGGATAGTTAACAATTTCAGTAACTTTTCAAGAGAGATGATAAATTCATAAGGGTTACAGACATCACTGGCCTCAAGTGATGAAAACTGCAAATGATAGTACCTCTAATATCAGAAGCAGCGTGCTTTTGCAGCTCATTCCCTCTGTAGTACATATTGTTGCTCATTTAAGACATAATAAAGCAGGTCAACCGTATTTGATACAAGTGCCTCTCAATCTTATTGTGTTATGTGGATATTACTAACATCTTTTCGTGATCTTATTAAGTAGAAGCTCCTAGCTGGGCTGGATGGGAGGAGGAGAGAAAGAGAGTTGGAGGTGGAAGTGGAGATGGAGGTAGGTTGGTTGTTGTCAAGAAAAACAACATGGAGAAAACAACAAGTGATGGAGCTCAGCTCAAAATAAAATTATTTTTTTGGTATTTTGGGGGAAGGAGTTATTACTGTCACTTCAGAATTATAATAGTTTCAGATGAACGTAGTTAAGCTACCTTGAGAGATTTTTCAGGACAGAAAAATATGGAATATTTATTCTGAAGTAAATAAAATCTGAGATACATTGAACTTTTTCAGATAATTCCATCTGCTATACGTCAGGGACTATATAAGAGTCAGGCATGACTTAGCGACTGAACAACAACGAGAAAGAGACCATCCCTTTTGAATAATATAACTTTCAAAAATGGTTGGTGATAATGCTCAGCTTTTTGTTGTAAATGCAATCTGCATTTACAAACGCTTCTGCCTGAAGCGTTTTTTTCAGTTCCATTCAAGGAAATTGGAATGTTTACTCCTTTGTTCTAGTAATGTTATTTTTTCTTACTATAGATAATTGATTTCAAGTTAGTGTGAGCAAGTTGGAGGAAAATAGAGTTATGAATTATAATTAAATAAGCATATTACATATAAAGGGGAAAATCCATATGTTTTAACTCTATACAAATTTAAACTTCAGTTTGTGAAATGCCTACATTTCTACTCTTACTTCTGCAGCATTAAACGTGCGTGCTTGTAAGCACTGCAGAAATTTATTCTCCAATAACTGAAGTGTCCATACATTACATTCTGAAAAAGACTGACAACTAATATTAAAGCTTTGAGATAAAAAGATAAAGGATTTCCCTGCCAGTCATGTCCAAATCTAGATCATGAGATCTGTGAACTCATCTCCAGTTCACAGCCAAGGGAGCCAGCGTGTCTGAAGATGCTTCTGTGGTCATGTGGCTAGCATGACTATATGCCAAAACAGAGGGAATGCTGTTACCTTTCCCACCAAAAGTGGTACCTATTTATTTACTTGTGTTTTTACATGGATTTGAACTGCTAGGTTGGCAGGAGCTGAGGCAAGTAACAAGAGCTCACCTGTTAAGCGGCAGTGCTCTTGAACTGCTGAGCTGCTGACCTTCTGGCCAACAAGCCCAGCATCTTAACCACTCAGCCCCTGCACCCTCAAAGCTTTGAGAACCAAGCTGATAACCATTTTGCTTACTTTATCAAAATCTGTATTGACAGCCTGCAAGTTAGATGTTTAACAAAATCTTTTATGCAGCAACAGCAGTTGGAAGAAAGTTCTGAATGTTGAAAGAATATTAAAATGTAGAGAATCTTGTTGTCTCCTAATTTATCCTCTGTTTTTTTATTTGACAGGTATTTTGGTTATCAGTCTCCTTTTTAATTATTGGATTGGCATCGGTTGTTAACCCAACTCTTGGATGGCAGTAGCTGATACGAATTTCTTCTATTCCAGGGATCCTTCTTCTCCGAGCATTTAAGGTCTGAAAGGCTTAGCATTAAGTTAGGTTTGCATATATTCAGAATTAGACAGCAGGTGTGTGGGTGTGAGTGTGCACGTGTGCACAAGTTTCTTGTTTATAAAGCAATTAATTTTGGCAAATTATCCAAATTGTTATCAAACTACACCATGCAAAATGGTCAGACATGTTCATCTATCAAATTCTATAAATTCAATTTGTGATAAGTAATGTTGCATCTGCTTATCTTGGAACATTTAAATATGATGAACCTATCATAAAAAGAGCAGATGTAACTTTTATCTCAAACTTACTGAAGCAAACTTTATACCTAAATCCTTTCATTTGAAAAAAAAACACTTTCTCTTAGATTGAAATTTTGTTAGTAATTTTCTAACCAATTGTTAAAGTACTATTCTAATAAAAAGGAAAGGAAATGAAGCTCCTAGAGCTAAAATGTCCTCTAAAGAAGAAGGAAATAAAATGTCCAGAGTTCTTTCTAGTCAAGATTTCTATTAAACATATCTGTAGGCTTTTCCAAAATCCAGAGTCTCTTTAACAAGAAGCTATTTGACAGAAGACTGATTATAAAGTATGTAAACAAAAGCATTGAAATGCTCCAAGCTTTTCCAAATTGCCTTGCATGGAACTCAAGAAGACAAATATCAGAACAAAACATGTTGCCATAAATTGTGTGTGTGTGTGTGTTCAAGTCAGTCTTGACTCCTGGTGACTATCTGGATTAGTCCCTGTAGTTTTGCTGGCAAAATTTCAGAAATGGCTTTCCATTGCCTATTTCCTACAACTGAAAGAGAGGGACTGGCCCAAGGTTGCCCAGCTGGTGTTGTGCCTAAGGCACAACTAGAACTTCTCGTCTCCCATTTTCTAGCCTGGTGCCTTAACAACAACACCAAACTGCTTCTTGTAAATTGAGCCATTTAAATTAAACTGTAACCTCCATTCTGTATGCATATTGCAAATGAAACCCTTTTCCTTATGAACTGCATGCCAATATTTTGAGGCAAGCAATTGTCTTCTGTCCAGCCAATCTCACAGCTGGTATATCTTGCTGGATTGGATCTTAAGAGAAAAGGCAGACCACTTATTCCCAAATGCAATAGTGACCCACATTGACCTACTCTTCTCATAAATCCTCAAAGGAATTGTTTGTTTTGGGACATTTCATTGCTGTGGCAGTACCCTGCTGATTAGATTTAATCAGGAAAACTGCTTATTTTCTGTAGCTAGAAGAATTTGTCTGAGACCATAACAGTGGGGTTAGAGAAAAGCTAAGTCCATTATTAAGTGATGCAGGAATTCACAGGTTTTGCAAAGTTTTGTGCCAACTTAACCTGCAGGTGAGGGAAAGGCTCTTCATAGTTCAACAGGAACCAAGATGTGGCTTCAAAGCCACATATACCATCATATTGGCCTGTTGCAATACATCTCAAGCTGAGATATGTTTATACTTCCATTTTGTTTATTTGGCCCTGGATTATATTCAGACAAATGTGAGGATTTGTAATTGTATATATAAGCACTTATATTCATTTTTCTTTTGGGTTCATTGGAATTGTTCTAGCTATAGTTGTAGTTTGTAGATTAGCACATTCTATTGCCTTCTGATAGACTTTCTGGAAGGGGCTTGTGTGGACAGGAAGCATTGCATGAATAGTTCTGCAGTGACTCATCATATTGATCTGAATGCTGTAATGCTAAAAGAGATACTACATCGGATCCCGTCTTCATTACAATAAGATTAGAAGATTGATGGCGACACTGGAATTGCTACAGCTTGTTTATCTAACTAATTTGTATTTTGCAGTTTATCCCTGAGTCTGCTCGATATAATGTATCTTGTGGAAATGATAAAGCAGCCCTTGCTACACTCAAGTGGATTGCTAAAACGAACCATTCTGTTTTGCCTGAAGGAAAGTTGGTAGAAACTGTTGAAGTAAGTTTCTTAATATTTTCGTTAACCTGTTTCCTGAAAGCATGAAATGTAGAACTGACTCCCATTGTTAGTTGGCCTGCTAGCTATCCATCATTAAACCATAATGAGGATTGCCATGTTAGGAAAACAATGGCACACTTGATCATGCAAAAAGGTAAAGCCTGCTTAAATAAAGTAAAGAAAGTCCATAAAGTACAACAATGATGCTAACTTTCTGTTCACATCAGTGGAATTTAACCTCCTGGACATTAAAAAAGACAAGAAGCCATATTGGTCCAAGTCTCTTCTTTTCTTATATTCTATAGTTAGCACAATGCATAATAGAATAGATACATAACACAATGCTTTGTATTGTGCCATCTGTAGTACAACAAAGCAACAATGTGGTAGTCAACTCCAGGATGCCCAGTGTGTGGCCTTCAAGACATTTCTGAATTTCCTCTTGCCAGTATTGGCTGGGGCTACTGGGAATTATTGAATTGAAAAGTTTAGATTATAATTATCAAAGTGTTTCAGAGTTTGGGATGTGTCTTTAGCATTTCAGCAGCGCATATCCAGTGTATTTCTGACAGTTCCTTTAACATCTTTCCAGGAAAAACGGGGTAGATTCAAAATTTGATCCCAAATACTTACAACTTTGCAGATATGGATTATATGGTAAATGTATATGCTTTTCTTCTTTTAATTATAGTATAAAAAGTAAAATTAATGAATGTGTAAAGTTTCTTTATTTCTTTAAATTTCTACTACTCAGAAGTTAATCAGAACACTAGGCACTTATTATAGCAATTTAGTTTACAAATGTTCCTCTCAGTAGGATACTCTGTGTTGGCCTTCTCCAGCTTGGTGTTCTTCATGACTGCATCTACTCGACACATTGAAATATAAATTCTAACCAACAAAACTTTGGGCTAGCTACTGTGTACACTCATGGCATACTGACTATAGTACTAAACACATCAGAATAGCACTAAATCAAAAAGCTTCCATATTCATTGTTGCATGAGTCCAGATGCAGCAGTTATTTTATTTAATATTCTGTCTTCTAATTTGGAAATGAGTGTCTGAATAACACTCATTGTTTTATTTTATTCAGAACCAGTTTGGTGTAGTAGTGGTTAAGGCATCAGACTCAAAACCTGGAGAGTGTGAATTCTAGTCCTGCCTTAAGCCCAAAGCCAGCTAGGTAACCTTGGCCCAATCATTCATTTTCAACCTTAGGAAGGAGGCAATGACAAATCAGTTCCGGAAAACCTTGCGAAGAAAACTGCAGGAACTTCTCCCATTCCTGTTCCAGTTCTGAGAAATGGACATGATTGAATGGAATGGAAGAAAAAAATCTGAATAAAAATAAAAGCAAAATATGCAAGAAACTACATTAATATTCTTCAAGATAGAATTACAGTGGTACCTCACAAGATGAGCAAAAAATTTAATCAAAAAATATTCCGCTAGACAAGCCGCGACTCACGAGATGAGGAAACTTTGTGCCAAACCTTGCGCGTCATCAGTAAGCGCGCTCTGTATTTCCCGTTCAGGCAACTCCGCATGAG
>JANHZU010006991.1:49212-62483 GCA_032468055.1 Acrochordus granulatus
TTTTGGATTAAAGGCGAAACGTCTTCGACTTGAGAAAAATCCAGTCCAGATGCCTGTTTTTTAAACTTTGTTGCGTTACCAGTGAAAGAGGATTATCTTTGTGAGCTTTTCAGAGCTCCAAGGCAAAACTGGCCTTGAACTGATTCAGAGAGCTTTTTGTGTTTTCTAACTTCATTTTCAAAACTGTGTGTATGGATTATGTGTAAAAAGTAGTTGCAGCAATATACCATCAGTACTCTGTGGATTCTTACAGTAGTTTTTTCCAGTGTGCTGGCTTGGAATTATGGGATGAAATCTAACATATTTTGAGACCATATTTGAGAAAAATCTGTTTAACAGAATACAGAATACAAGGTCCCTACTCAGCCTGTGATCAAATGTTTGATGAAAGGAGAAAGGGAACATGGAAACAGGGTAAATAGGAAGAACATGCTTTTTTTTCAGTAGTGCTTACTGGCTAGGTTATAAGAATGCTTAACCTAAACCCAGGTTGACCACACAATTCCTACTAAATTACTAAAATGCAATGTCCCAACAAAGAAAATATAATGATTTAATGTGATGGCCTGGTTCCTATAACTTACTAAAAAATGCCTGGGTTTCCCAATATACTCTGAACCACAACATCCAATCTCACTGTAGCCTAGTTCAGCTTATAGTGTGAACCTAGTCACTTAGTCACCACAGAGAAATGAAGAAGACTTGGTCTTCTTTATGGAAAATATGGGTTTGTGGAGAGATTTTTATGTAGAGAAAAATGTGTTAAATGTGTGAGGATTGCAGCAAATGCTCGTGTTTGATAGGTGGTAGTTTTTTGCCTTTACTCTTTCTCTACTCTAATAATATAACAATGCAGTTACGTAATATTTCATTTGAGACAACTAGCTGATCATATCTGCTTTATTCTTGAAACATCTCCTGTTACACATGTGGCTACACTTCTGGCATCTTAAGTATACAGTTATTATTTCATAGAGGCTGTCCACTACCAATCTATTCTATTCTGTTGTCTCCAGGTACTGCCACATCTACTATCCAGACTTTTATGTATTTCTTATCAACAGTCATTAAGTCTGGAGTGTTATATGGCAGGTGCCTGAATTCTGAAGCCCCAGAGCAATTTACAGTATCTTCGTTTTCTATAACTTTTTCTATTTTATGATCCCACCAGTTCTTGCTTGCAGGAAAGTTGTATTTCTTGCAGATCCTCCAGGGCACCATTGTTGCTACTTTATCATGCTGTTGTTTGTAGTCAGTCTATGCTAATTAGGTGGTCCACTGTTACTTCAACTTCTTTTCAAAGATGACATTTGCTGTTGTTGTCTTCTTTATTCTAGCCTTGTATATATTTGTTCTTATTATCAGTATCTGTATATCTGTGACAGGTAGACACCTTTTCTTCCAGTAGTTCTGCTGGCCCTAGTTGCTCAGTCAACAGTCCTGAGTTCTGTAGCCCATTTTTCACCAGATGTCCAGGAATTCCAACATCTAGTGCGGTCCTTGTTGACCTGGGTGACAACCAAGCTGGTATGGGTTTCTGTAAATCAAGTCTCACCATATTTTTTATGGGAGAGGTACTCTTTTTCTGGCTCCTCTGATGAGACCTGTCCAGTATAGTTGAACCTCTGGCATAGTTCTCATCTTCCTCAGAGCACACAGCCCCCACAACCACATTAAGGTAATGCCTCCCTGGGAGAATTATATTATTAATATTATTTTATTTATATCTTTTCTCTTTATTCTTCTATCTAGTACTGGTCTTATTGGTTTCCTCTTTATGCTGTGTGCAAATTTCAGTACTATCTACATTTATACAACTGAGGTAAGATCCTTCTGATTTCTTAAACTGTAAAGAGAAAAACTATATAAGTTACATTTCTGAACAAGTTCATTTCATAATTTTTCTACTCAACAGTGTACTCCTTGGCCAGTTTACTCAGAAATCTCACTAAGTTTATCATTTAATTCCACATAAAGGATTATAGCATTTCAACCTAAGATATAATAGACAGGAAATATATTTAACACCTATAACTTAGTAGAAGTTGATATGTGTATTTTCAGACACTGGCTATTTAAAACTTTAAGAACTGAAATGTTTTTTGAAAAAGTTATTTAAAATACACTGTTTTATCTCTCTAAACACTGATAATTTCATAAATCTATTCTTAAAAATAAGGGGTAATGTTTTCTACTCAGTTGCTGCATTGGAATTGATTTTACAGGACTGATAAGAAAATATTCTGATACCAGAAAACTAACCAAATTCAAGAAAGCACTGGGGTTATCTCTAGGCATAACATACATAACATAACATAATGTCTGGATCTTTATTGTGAGATGGGCAGCAAATAATTTCAGTAAATAAATAAGTAAAAGGTTTAATCATATCCTTTTCTCTCTGGACCTCATATCTGGAGTGATCAGTTTGTTTTTATTTTGTTTTTTTAAGAAAAACAATCCCAGTGCCATACTTTTCTTTGCTTCATTCAACACCTTTTTTCTCACAGAGATTATGCTCATATATTTGTATTATTGTCTTACAGGTTTATCCTATCACCATGAGAGCCATGGGATTAGGGACCAGTGGCTCTCTGTGTCGCATAGGTGCTATGGTAGCACCTTTTATTGCACATGTAAGACATCCTTTGTTTAAGAAATTCAGTGTGTATATAGGAACAAGTCCTAAGGAAACATTTTTTAGTAAACTGTATAGATTGCTTGATGTCTTAAGGTTCAAATTGGTAATATTTTAAATGCAATTTTTAAGTTATTTTTTATCCAAATGTTTGGAGGAAAGGGGACACCAAGCTAGCTAGTTTAATATTGAAGTATTCAAAATGCAGGATCCAGTTTTGGCTAAGGCACAAATACTGTAAAGGAAAAAATTGAGCTCCAGAAAAAGTTGCTAAAGTTCTAAAAATAAAGGATAAGATTGCTTAAAAATCTTAATTACAAGAAAAACTCAAAACAGCATCATTCATTTATTGAAGCTTAGAAGGTACAATATTAGAAGAAATAGCAATAATTTGGAATGAAGGAGACTAAGAGACTTCAGTAACTATGCTTCAAGAAATTAGGAGAAAAAGATGGATCACATTTGCTGATTAAAAAAAACTATAATTATAAACTACATACTTTCTTAATATATGACTTCATATTAACTCACTGATAGAAAACTGATTCTACCTCATCTTTATTTTAGTGGGGGAAATGAAATCCATGAGCTCGTCCAATGAAATCAACAGAATTAAAAGTGATAAACTTTTATAGGTTGTTGAAGTAATAGTAGAAATAAATGAATTGATAAGATAATGAACTACTCTAATAATTAGTCTAATAATTTCATCTGATGTGGTATGATGTAGTTCACAAAAGATTGTGCCATGATAAATGAAAATGCTATTATAAATTTGAAATTATTTTCTGAAAATGTATAATCTCCTTATCTACTTTAGCACTGTGCTTAAGGTAGCTTACAACATAATTATTAAAAATCAAGTACAGTATCATTTGAAAGAAATTAAAGAAGATATTGCAAATCTTTCTTTTTTAGCTAGAGAAGAAAATTTTGTAGTTGCATACAGCTTTGGTGTAAAGGAAATGAATTGTAATATTTTATTTAAATTAAAACAGTAGCCTCATATTTTCCTAGCTAAAACCCTTTTAAAACTCTAATCTATTCCTACATGTATATGCAATATTGGGATAGGAAGTTTCCTTTTCCCCACTCCCAAATATACCTTCATTAACTATGCATCTATCTATCAGAACTATCTCAGTTGAGCAATATCACGCCATCTTTTCCAGATACGTTCATTTAATGGATGGAAAGGGAATTTTCTGCTGGACTGCTTTGCAGGATAGACAATTCACTCCACAAAATAAATGGGCCAGAAAGGATTCACAGTTGAACTGTCAGAATTGCATGACTATATGGCACTAATACATTATCTAATTTTAGGTACTTATGAATGCTTCTTTCTTGGCTTTTTGCCCTAGTTTGTACTGTGTGTGCTGTCTCTGCTTTCACTCTACCCATTGAGTCCAAACGGACATCACTTCAGGTGAGTAATTCAGCTTGCTTCTGAATAGAAAGGTCCCAAAAGAACTTCCTTCAAATTCAGTTTCATTACCAAGCATAAAACCCTTGTGGAAGTCATCTTTATTTCAGGAAGTGGATAGACTTACAAAGAATTTCAGCTTGTCTTGTATCTGAAGGCAGCTATGGCATGAATTCTAAAACAAATGGCTGACAACTTTGTAATGAAGATCCATATTCAAAAGTAACTGCAAATACAGATAGTCCTTGACTTATGATCAGGACTAGAACTTTTGTTACTAACTGATGCAGTTGTTAAGGGTGTCACACCCAATTTTAAACTTTTTCTGCTGCAGTTGTTAAATGACTCATGTGGTTGTTAAATTAATCCAGCTTCCTCAATTGACTTTGCTTGTTGGAAGCTAGCATGGAAGGCTGCAAATGGTGATCACATGACTCTGGGACACTACATGCATTGGAAATACATACAAGTTCCCAAGCACCTGAATTTTGATTGTGTGACTGTGAGGACACTGCAAAAGTCATAAACTCAAGGATTGGTATTAAGTCATATTTCTCAGCATTGTTGTAACTTCGAACAATTGTTAAATGAATGGTTGTAAGTTGAGGACTAGTTTTATGTAACTTACTGGCATATCCAGATGCTCATCTGGTCCCCATTTTGCTATTCTGGATCCCTTTGTGTACTCATAGTAAAGTATAATTTGTAAGCAACAATGCTAATACTAGTATAGACTTACATTAATACTTGTAGAGATTGGGATCTATATTTGTAGAACAGCACTTTATATGCTATTAGAAATGTTTATTTTTTAATTAAGTGAGGGACTGCAACAAAGAGTTGTATTGCATATATGGACTCTAATAAGAATGTTGTTTATAGTGCACAGAGCTTTAACAGAGTAGGAGGTTAAACTGAAAATACTTTAATGGCCCCATTTGAAACATTCTGTAATAAGTTCTAAAAGACAAACACAAAATATCTAATCCTAAACCTTGTGCTTTACTATTTTTTCAGGTACAACAGGAGGCAAAACTATCCTCTTCTTAACTCCATTGTGAAAGTTCTCCATACAGTGCTGTTTCTTTCATTAAGACCCCCATATTACAATGTGGTTATAGTTTCAGCAAACTAATTTCTCCCTTTTTACCCCCTTTCCTCTTTTCACACTCCCAGACATCTTTAAAATCCCATAGCTTGTAAAAGCCACTGAACATATAGTAAGTCTGTGACAGATGGGATTTTATTTGAGGATATCCCTATTATGCTGCCAGCTGATGAACACAATGCTTGATATTAGATGGAAAGATATATAAAACTATCCAAACCATTAGAACATCCCATCAGCTTCTACCAACCAGTGTAGCTAATTTATAAAAACGAACCTTTTATCTGAATTATTTAGAAACAATGTGCAAGTTAGATCATTTTTAGGCCTTCCTTCATACTTTATTAGTACAACTTGAGGTTAAATTGCCTTGTATAAGCTTTGATGAAGCTCTAATTCACCTCTCACTGGCCCAATATGGGCCATCCATGGAAAAAGAAAGACTGTAATAGTGTTTGAGATTGTGTCTTGTAAATTTAATTTCCACCCAACTAGAGATCACACATTATAAAATAGTCTTAAATCTAATTCATCAGAGGACTATAGCTTTTTACATTAGCAGCTATAGCACACCAATCATAATCAAACTGTCTTGTGAAGAATGCTACAGATACATACCATCATGAGAAGGTAGTATGATGTGAAGTGGCTTATGAACAATAAAATATATTTTTATAGCATTGCAGACAAAAAATGAAAGGGAAGAGTACTTTAAAAGGGTAAAAAATATTTTTCATGCAAGCTTTCATGAATTACTGCTTGAGAATAGTTACCCATCAGAGTAATTTAAAAGTACCATCTTTTAAACCTTAGGATTAAAAGATTTAGTCAACACTATTAGGTCTAATTGATACAAATTATATGACTAATGCAAAATACTTAAAATGTGATTTTTTAAATTCCTTTTCAGCAAAGGAAATGATCAATTCCCTTGGAAGAGAAGACATGGCAATATTTCATTGGTTGGTTGTATCTTGTGTCTATAACAATATAATGCTGAAAATGTGCTACAAAGGTTAACCTAAGTTCTCTCTAATATATAATCAATATAATCATTAAAGTATATCTATGTTTGAATCAAGCTTAAAAGCTGTCATCTGACTTTTAGGTAGACCACATAGTCAGAGCCAGATAGCAAAAACAGGAAAACCACAATGCCAGCTTTAGCTAGTATGTGTTTGCTTTTGTTCACATCTGCTTAGAATGGGAGTTTTCTACATTAAACTGTGTACAGTACTTGTGACAATGTCTTTCCTTTCCTTTCTTTTTCCCTCCCATCCCCTTCTGCTGGGTATACAGTATATAACAGTTACTCCTTCAAATGGGTCCTGTCCCTGGAATTTTTGGGTGCATTGAGTGGAATCTCCAGAGACATTGAGTGGACAGCAGTATTGCATTTGTATTAACCCAGTGTTGAAATATTCCTTTAGCTTCTTGAGTCATTTTTGCTCTTAAAAAATTTATTAAAAAATTACATTTTTCTCAATTTGTTATAAAAAAGCATTCTGCCTTAGTTTTATTAATCGTTTCCATTACCAGAATCACATGCACATTTCTCTATTGATTAGCTAAATAAAGTGAAACATAGATTTTTAAAATTTGCCTATCATGAAGCCCTGTTTACTGTCAAGCATTGTCTCTTTCATTTTTGTTTCATGAAGATGAATCTGCTATTCAGTTCCACTGATAGAAAAATAAGAAGTGATATTTTCTTTCCTTGGGAGATAGCTAACTAATGGTTTACATCTTGTATTTCAATATTTGAGTCATATAAGCTGTGCAATGGCTTATTTGTTGTTTCTTTCACATTCTTTTGTCTCTATTGGATTGTTGAAAACAGCAGAGGTAAGAACCTCGGGATAATCTACTAAACTCTAAACACTGAAACCTTCTCTGGATCTCTGCCAGTAGAGTTCGGATGCTCAGGATGGGTGTTCATTCACAGAAATGAGAATCTGAGACTAATTTAAACAAGTAACACAGAGAAGCTTAGTAGTGAAGCTTAAATTTATTTCTACCATTATCTGAAATGGAAATAAATTTTGTGAAGAATGAGATCTGAGTTCCACGAGGAAAAAAAAAATTGGTGAGGTAGGAGAATGAAAAAAATTAAAGTAGGAGGATAATGCTTCATTTCCTTTCCTAGATCCTAATTATTGTTTTAGATGGCATAAATTGTTTTCTGTACAAGCTTAAGGAAAGGCAAAACTGGGTTGATGATGATATCTGGAATTTTATTTATAGAACTTATATAGCCATTTATCTTATACACAATAATCCTAGATAACTTTCAACAAAATCAATAAAACAGCAATAAAACAATTGTATCATCCATATGAAGAATCATCACACCTTCATCCCCATCCTAGCCCAATGCACGGGAGAGAGGCAGGTCTTCATGGCTTTCTGGAAAGCAGAAAGACTGGGGGAGCTCTGGGTGTCAGTTGGGTGTCAAGTTGTTCCAAAGAGCTGGGGCAGTTAGAGAAGACATGACTTCCAGATGACAATATTTAAGGAAAGGGATTTGGAGTGGGGGGAAGGTGGTCCTGATTACCTTGTCCATGCCACACACAGCTTTAAAGGTGGCAATTTGCACCTGGAAACAACTGAGAGCCAGTAGTTTATGAAACATACCAGTGGAGGAGCAAGCTGCAGACTGCTGTATTCTGGATCTGCTATAGCTTCCAAGTAATCTTCAATGGCAGCCCCAGATAAAGCACACTGCAGTAATACAATTTGGAAGTCACTAAGGCATGATTGCGAGCCAGGCTTCCTGGTCCTCGAATGGGTGCAATAGACACACAAAATGAATTTGTGCAATGGCCTCCTAGGCATGGCTGCCACCTGTTCCTTCAGCAGGAGTCACAAATCTAGGAAGATCCCCAGATAAGGCACCAACTCTGTCAGAGGAAGTGCTCCCCTATCCAACGATGACAACTCACCAGATTTCATGGGACCAAAAAAGCTGCTCTGTCTTGAATTGACACATTTTGTCCTCAAAAAAACCCCTTGCAAAACTCACCCACTCTCCTCATTCAGAAAAGACCTATTACCCAAAAAGGGCCACTATTTGCAGATGCAATAAAAGCAGAAAAGTGACCATGCTTCATTGCTCTTAGCTTTATTTGGTCAGCTTTGTTCTTTGTCTTCCCTTAATACTTTAGGTATCTCTTCTATTAGTTTTTCTCCTGAAACTCCTTTGTAAACCAGGGGAGTTCTATGGGAGCCACAAAATCACAGCTCACAAAACTGTCATCTAATCAGTTACCTTAGGCAGGATAAATAAGCCTAACTTTTCTGCATTGGGTACAACTACAGACAACTCTAGAACCAAGGACTGATACATTCATGACAAGGGAATGATGTTAACATCCCCCAACTGCAGATCACTTTTCCCTGAGACAAAAAAACACATCTAGTATGTGAGACCAGCTGTGAGATGGGTCCTAATCATTTGGTCAAAATCATGGTGGCCATGAAATCCCAAGCCACTTCAGATTCTGGGCCCAGAGAAGTCAAGATGAAGTCCCCCAGAACCATGAACCTGGGGAACTTGCTGCCAAATGAGTCACAGAGTCAAGCTCAAGTAGGGCCACAGGGAGGAAGGTAGGCAAGCAGCAAATCCTACTTATATTCATAACCCTGTTTCACAAAGTGTCTCATATCCAGTTATATTTGGGGAAGTAAAAGGCCATTAGAGACTTCTGAATGACAATCACCCCACCCCATCTCTCAAACCTGTGATGACACATTTCTGAGATGAAAGCATTCCTGTGTCAAACCAGGTTTTGGTGATACCTCCCATTCACAATCAAATCATAAATGAGGTAGGCCTTCTTACAGGATGAGCTTTCAACAGCAAGAGTCTAGGGCATCTAAGGCTCTACAGATCAGGGTTTGGGCCAAGTATAAGGGCTGGAATGCGACAATGGAATAAATATCAGGGTCCCTTTCTCTCCTCACCTCCTATATCTTCCATTCATCCCTCCCCTGACCACTCCCTCCACTCCTCAGTTTCCCATCCCCTAACAAAAAGATCCCATCACATTCTTTTGCTTCACATTCGGTGCCAATAATTGGGGCAATTCCTTCTTTCCTCATCACTTATCCTCTTCCCACCCCCATCACTGCATCCAAGAATGAAAGGCTAGCCCAGCTTATCAAGTTTCCACCCAACAACCTTGTCAATACTGTAGCCAAGAGGTATTTCCATTGATATATGTAGCATTAAACACCCACCAATGACAATTGCAACTGACAATTTTCCTTCACAGCAGCTGCTGTAATCACCATATTTTCAGCTTATATTCCTTTTCTTTCAGCACACTTCCAGATAAAATACAAAGTTCAGCCTGCTATCTTTTTATTTTTCAGGAGGGAATCCAATGGCATCACAAGGACTACCCCTAGGGTATAGCAGGTTACTTGGAGCCACTTTTTCCCAGTATTCAATGAATATCCCTGCTAAGTCAAATGTGTCCCAAAGTACTTATATATATGTATTGTAACTGCAGTAAAAAAGTGTAGTGTTTTTAAAAGTAGATTTAATTCAACCCTCATGAATTAAGTTTTCCAACCAATGTTACATTAAGATTTCTCTTCAAATGATCACAGGAAGACACAAAGGCATATGTTTTCAAAGAATTTTAATTCATCTCCCCGCTCTTTACATTTTAGGGCAAAAGTCATTATCTGGGAAAACTACAGTCTCATTGTATTTCTCAAGAACTTAGGATAATATCAAACGATGTGCTTTTCTTTCTCCAATGGCTAATAGTTAAGTATAATAAAATTGTAAAGAAGTATAATTCTGGCCAGCCACATGCCTTTGGTAGATTTAATTTTTACTAAGACCCCATTTTTTTGAAATAGCAATTTCCAGTTCTAATTTTAGTTGTTTTTATTCACCCCCTCTCAAAATTCCCAGTGGACTGGAAGTGTAATGCATTTCCAAACAATAATAAAATTATAGATATCCCATATACCCCACTCCTTGGTAGATATATACCAACAGGGGAAGGCATTACTTCCAGTAAATGTCCATATGTGTAGAAATCAATGATGTCAAAAATTATCTTTAGAAAATGAAAAGTGATAAATATTTAAGTAAAAATTGCTTAAAAGTACATATAACCAGCTTATTTAAAAAACTGGTGCTCTTCCCATTTGAGGCGTTTTTTCCGGGGTTGAACAAAATCATCATCTGAGTCATCTGTTGGGGCTGGACTATCTCTACCAGAATGACAATAATGATGAACAGAGAATTTTCTGTCTGGAAAAAGATTATTCAGAAGTTCCTCAAAGTAAGCTCCTAGTTTTGTTCCAGCATCAGCTACTTCAGAATCAGGCTGTTGGAGAAATTAAACATATGAAGAGGGTTAGAATAATGTCTTTCCCCTACTAAAAAAATTTACCACAATGGTAAATTACATAAAATATTGGTAAAAATGTTTGTGAACCCTTTTAGAAATAACTCAAGGACTTAGTCAACACTTCTATAGAAGGCATGTTGTAATTTCATATAATTTATTATAGTATTTACAGTTGTAAAATAGCAATCAACATCTTGTTAATACTTTAATTTATATTTAGATATATCCTATTACTTCTTGTTAAGAGAAGTGGCTTTTGATAATTACATAGCTAAATATATAAATACATAGATAATTACATATCACATCATGATCCACAAAATTAGACTCCCTGGTATAGCAGAAATCCTAGCTGAACTGTAGAATAGAAGGTTGGGGTTTACACTCGGGCCCTGTATTTTTCTTTAGGGTAGTGATTTTATATAAATCATCCTGCCATCACTATTTCCCAAGAGGTGCCTCCTCTGTCATCCACCTCCTTTTGTGGCAATTAAATGGTAAAATGACAGAATGCCTATACCACCATTTCCTGGCGGTATATCGCTGAGGAATGCAGCTAGAGGATTCAGCACTTCCTTGGAAGATAGTCCAATCTTGCAAAGTATTGTATATATTATATATATATAAAATAGTATAGCAAGATAAACATCAACTATCTAACAATTTTTTTCCTAAACTTGTTTTGTATTTCTTTAGAAATAATACCTGAAGCACCAATACTTGCACCTCAATTTTCCAGAATTCCATTTTTCTGAAAATTCCAAACTTTCAAATACTGAAGTTTTGGAGAATCATTTTAATCCTATTATCTTCTCATTCTCAGACCAGAAACCTCTGTCTTGATTTTAAAGGGACAAAAAATATTTCTATTCCTTAAATAAGGGGAGGGGCTAGGATATCTCTGTGTACTTGATAAGAGAATATCACTCCTTGTGAAGATATGAGCTCTATGCTTATACCTCCCTAGCATGCAGGCTAGCTATCTGTGAATGCCAGGACTAAGCTATTCACAACACTGGTTAAAAATTATGATTTCTTAAAAACTTATGTATAAGAATATATTATAGTGTTTTCTCACCTCATTAAATTCAGCACAGTTTTGAAATATCAGCCTGAAATCAGCTACAACATCTTCTAATTTTGTATATACTGTGTGATGGGCTTGCAATTTATTCTTGATTGTTGACAAATCCATTGGCTTCTTAATTATTTTGTAGTAGTCAGGTACCTAAAAAGAAATAGATCAATATTTTCGGAAATTTATTTTGGGTTTGTTTTTCTATTGCCTTGGAATTAAAACAAGTTACATTTCAGATATATACCAGATGGTTCTTCTTAGGCATATAACAATTTATTCCTATGTCACTAATAAAAATAAATAGGATATATTTTCAGTTGTAGTAATTCCAAAACAAACAGCAAGCTGTATTGTGGATGGTTATATGTTGCTTTTGTGTATTTAATTAGGCTTTAAGCTGCTCCTTGCCAATGGTTCAGGAGGATACTGTGACTGATGGTATCAAAGACTGTTAGTAATCAAGGAGGATCAGGAAGGATTATAATTTCTCTATCCCAATCCTGCCACAGGTCATCCACAAGAGGAATCAATGAAGATTCAATTCCATACCGCCACATCTAGTCTGAACCTTGATAATCTGTTTCCTTATGGTCTTTGTAATGGCAGCCCCACCACTCTTTTAATAACTATCCTCCAAAAGGAAGACTGGAGTCTGTCTAATAGTTATCTAAAATTGCTAGGACAAGCAATAGTTGAGGGAGTATTGCAACTGCCACCTTAAAGGCTGACAGAACCATGGATTTCTGGTTGGGGCTAGTAATGTTAGCTGAAGCCTCTTTCTGATTATTTTTTCTTTAAATAGCATGAAATCCTGTGCTCTATAGGCAACATTTCATCAAATCAGTAAATTAGGAATATTTATTGTAATATTCCACTATACTTGATTATTTTGTTCTAAATACATCAACTAGAAACAAGAAAGCTCAGTGGACTACAGTTGAATTACCCCATCTCTATTAAAAACAGTTGAGGAAGACATCCTGCTGACAAACAAAGCCAATCTAAAAGCCAATTTCATTTCTTAAACAGTGAGCATAGAGACAAGCAGAATTTTTAAACAGGTCCAAGAAGAAACCTCTAAGATAAAGGATCAAATGAAAGCCCAAAGATGGCAATATGTGCTAATCACAACATTCCAAACAATAACATTAGTTTCCTAGAGTCTCAATTATGTAGGAAAAACCTGCATATTATCGGCATCAAGAATATTCCCAATCAAACCTGCATGATAGAATTTATGGAAAATTCTTTTTAGAGATCTTCCTCCTCTACCTGCTGTTTTTTAATTGGAATTGAATATGTGATAAATTATAAGAAGCTCAGGGGCTGAAGATCCAGTTTAAATATTGTTATTGTTCAATTTGTCTGTTACTACAAAAGATGCCATTTTGCATAAAACTAGACAAAAATCAGAAAAATCCCAGGTGGAGTGGGGTAGTAAAAAGAATATACAGTGGTGCCTCACAAGACGAGACTAATCCATTCCGGAAGAATGCTCTTAACACAAAATGCTCTTAAAGTGAAATGAGGTTTCCCATAGGAAACAGTGGAAAGTCGGATGATCTGTTCCACGCCCCAAAAAATATTCACCAAAAAATCATTTTCAATGGAATTTGATGTAGAAATGATTGTCCCTAACATCTGAAACA
>JANHZU010006993.1:24804-44198 GCA_032468055.1 Acrochordus granulatus
GGAAGGAAGGAAGGAAGGAAGGAAGGAAGGAAGGAAGGAAGGAAGGAAGGAAGGAAGGAAGGATGGATGGATGGATTCTGGGTTGAATTAAACTTATATAATTTGGCAGAATAATACCTTGCAGAAACAAAGTTGTGGTTATCTTTATTGGGGTGAAGAAAAAATAGAAGGCAGAGAAAAATCAATACACTGACAATGAATAAACAAAAGCAATACTACTGGGTACATTTTGATACGTATTGTCATTTCATTCTGTATTTCCCTATTCTGACTTTTTTCCTTTTTTTTCCTTTGACTTCTTTTAAGGACTAACTGACCTTTTCTATGTAGGTTTCTTTATCACTGGTCCAAGGCTGAAACTGCCACCGTAAGAAACATAAAGTAAAAGGTATCTTCCCCTTGCTGTTGAGTCCAACTCAAGAGGGTGGTGCTCGTCTCCATTTCATAGCCAAAGAGCCAGCATTGTCCAAAGATGCTTCCATGGTCATGTGGTTGGCATGACGATACGCCAAGGCACATGGAATGCTGTTACCTTTCCCAATAAGGTAATACCTATTTCTCTACTTGATTTTGCATGCTTTCAAACCCATACTAGATTAGCAAATTCGACATTTATCTTTTTATCTGGAATTTCCCACATCAAAAAAAAAAACTTTTTGACTCTACATTTCAAATCAAAACCAACTAAAGCTAAAAAGAGAGCTCATATGAACTTAATGAAACCTCTTTCATTAATTGTTTTTACTCTCTGAACAGAATTTTAAGAACACAGGTTTTAATGAGAAAACAGATCTTTCTTTAAAAAAATAAAATACAGATTATAATAGCGAATAAGATCTTTGTTATGAGCCATTGTGAATCTATGCCTTTTGGAAGTCTTCATTAACACAACTGAAGGACTCCAGGTCAAGGAAGAACCTCAAGGAAGACGTATTTCATGGTGATAGGAGAAGGGAGGAGAAAGTATCTTATGAACACATCGGTCTGAAGCGAATGTATGCAAATGCAAATACTCAACCCCACTTTAACCTTGTTCTGATCTGCCTAAACTGAAGACAAAGTTTTATCATTAGTTGCTGAAGACATAATATTAATTGCAAATGAGGGGTGCTTTCATTGAGGGATAACACCACCCTCTTCTACAGCACTACCACATCCCCAGACAGCTTCCAGGTATAAAGTCCTCTTGACAAAATGTAAAGCAAATTCCCAATAATCTGCAGCAGGATGTGTGTCTTGCATGCATTCACGAGCAAATCAGAAAATTAGAAGAGTGGGGGGGAAGGAAGACTAGTAATATTTCATCCTGGATTAGTGGATTTTGTGACTCTTTTGTGTATCCTTCCAGCTACACAGTTCAAACAAATTAATGAGAATATACATAGATAGTCCAAACAAACATTTGTTTTCCCACTGGGCGTTTCATCTGTTCAGTTGTGGGACTGCAGAGCCCCCTACTGAAGGAAAGCTTGCTTTATGCTCTTAGAAATCCAAACTGTGATGCTGATTAAAATTGTAAGGACACAGAACATCCCCGAAAAAGGGCTACAATTGAAGATATACTTTAAGTAAGAAGAAGAAATATGGACAAAACGTTCTGTACAACACTTGCAGCTGATTACTAAATCTCAAGAGCTTCCCTTATTACAGGTATCTTATAACTTAAGGCTGGGAACATATTAACACACCTTCGTCCTCCTGTTCTCCCCACCACCACAACTCTTGAGGTGGGTTGGGCTGAGAAAGAGGGACTGGCCCAAGGTCACCCAGCTGACTGTCATGGCTAAGGTGGGACTAGAATGCACAGCCTCCTGGCTTCGAGCCTGTTGCCTTAACCACTCTAGACCAAACTGCCTCTCCCAAATCTCTTTATCCTATTCTGTACAAATGCATATAATTATATCGTGAAATTATATGCATCTTTACAGCCCTTCCATGTACAAGAATGCATACGATTTGTGCGTGTGTGCTTTATTTACTTAGATCCCACCTTTATTATTTTATAAGCAACCCCAGGCAGTAAACATGCCTAAGACTCCTTCCTCCTCCTATTTTCCCCATAACAACAAACTTGTGAGGTAGGCTGGGCCGAGAGTGAGTCACCCAGCTGGCTTTCACACCTAAAACACGCACGCAAACATACACACACACACACATACCAAAAAGAGCAGGACCGGGTCCCACACATACCTATTTATTGGCAAGAGTGCTCTATTGGCATACTCTTGTCAAATTCTACATAGGGCACCCCGTGCCAGTGTTTTCTCAGCTGCAATTAAATTCTGCAGAATAGGGCAATGATGATGTCACTTTTCATCTCTAATCTTCTGCTGGGTACATAAAATATTCCTAAAAACAACGAAAAGCCTCTCCCTCTGTTTCTTGATGGCCCTTGTTAATTCTCCTCAGTATTATTTCCAAGGGTTTGACAAGTTCCATAAGCTTTTTTGATAAGTATAGATGACATAAGTTCATGTCTCCCCCTGCTTTTTCCTGCCTTTTATCTAATGTTTGCTAATAAACTGTTTGGATGTTTGCAGATGTTTGATAAACAAACATCAAGCAATGTTTTTTTTTTGGTGAGGAGCATGTGGACTGGCTTTAATATGGATCGAGGAATGGACTGGATTGGAAGTAGCCTGAATGGAAACTTAGCAGCAAGTTGCCCGTAGTTATTTCTCAACTAGCAACTAGCAGTGACAGATTTTATTTTCCTGATCTCCAAGATCACTGCAGATGGTGACTGCACCCATGAAATTAAAAGGCATTTGCTTCTTAGGAAGAAAGCTAAGGCAAACTCAGACAACATATTAAAAAGCAGGGACATCACCTTGCTGATAAAGGTCCATATAGTCAAAGCTATGGTTTTCCCACTAGTAATGCATGGCTGTGAGAGCTGGACCATAAGGAAGGCTGAGCATCGAAGAATTGATGCCTTCGAATTGTGATGCTGGAGAAGACTCTTGAGGGTCCCTTGGATGGCAAGGAGGTCAAACCAGTCAATCCTACAGGAAACCAACCCTGATTGCTCTTTGGAGGGACAGATTTTGAAGCTGAAGCTCAAATACTTTGGCCACATAATGTGCAGGGAGGACTTATTAGAAAAGATTGTGATGCTGGGAAGGATTGAAGGGAAGAGCAGAAGGGGACGGCAGAGGATGAGGTTAATAGATAGTATAGTCAGTGTGATGGGCATGGGCTTGGGGTGACTCCGCGAGGCAGTGCAGGACAGTGATGCCTGATGTAATGCAGTACATGGGGTCGCGAAGAGTCGGACATGACTACGCGACTGAACAACAACAAAAAGCCTTTCCAAAATAAATAACAAAATTATAGTACTAGTAGGCGTTGGCATGACCAATTTATTTTTTTATTTATTTATTGAGTTTTATATATTTATTTGTATTTATATATTCATATTTATTGTGGTATGTATACCACAATTGTGGCATACATATCCAACATCTGTAAATCACAGTTAAAAATAACAAAACTACTGAAATGATATGCAACCACCCACACACACTAAGGACATCAATTATATTAAGCAAGCACTTCCATTGTCCAAAAGAACTATATTAAAACCTCTTACCTTCCAAGGTCTGTTGGAACTGCCAATTTTGAATGTCTGACTTAAGCAGTACAGTACAAATCATTCAGATTTCTAATGGATGCTTTGCACATAAGAGGGCAGCAATTGAGAAGGCTTGCTTCCATGATTTCTGTTCATAATAGCTGCTGACATAACAGAAGCCTGATGTAACAGATCATATTGAACTGCACCTATATTTGGGAGTAGGAGGTTGTTCAAATAGTCCAGCTCCTGAGCAATAAAGTGATTTGAAGATGACTGCCAGCCCCTTGAACTACATCTGGAAGTCAGTTCCCAAAGTAGTGGTGTTCTATGAGAGATTTCAGAGGTATCTTTTTGAATCACTGAATTCTGAATCAGCAGTAGCTTCAGAATGCTCTTCTGCTCTTCAAGGGCAGACCATTTAGATTATGTTGCAGTTGTCAGATGAGAGACCAGAGTGGCTGCAAAGTGAGCCTCTTGCTCCATGAGGGCTCACAATCTGTGCATAACATGAAGCTGTACAAAGATCCTCCTAAAAATCCTGCTAATACATCATCTAATAGGAGCTGTTAATCAAAGAGCATCCCAAATTAGAAGCTAAAGTAATGTAACCCAAATCTAAAGATAAAATCTCCCTGGTATTAGATACCTTTCAAAACAAAGTCACCCCATCTTCCTGAAACTGAATCTAAACACTTTCCATCCAGACCCAATGCAGGATGTACTAAATCTTTCAGCAGTTCTATCAGCTCTTCAAATGTCTTTTTTGTAACCTCCAGTGTTTCCAATATCATGGTACCAAATTTCAGTGGCAAAGCAAAATAAATCAAGATGTTTCACCACAACAAACTGTATTTAGTTACTACGAAAGGAACTGCCATTTCTTCTATCTCTGTGCTATACTATATCTTCTCTGAGTCTTCATCTCAATCAGTGAAAGGATGCCCAAAGAGAAAGACAGCCTGCAGCAACCAGACAATCAGAGGGGTCTTTTCAAACAATTTTCAAAATCAGTAACTCCTATACTTTAACACAGCTCCTAGGAACTTCTTGAACCCATTCATATCATTATTTTATCAGCTATATGGACTTCTGCCATTGCATTTTTCTGGGATATTTTTCAACTTCCCAATCTAATACACAACTCTGGAGCTTCCTGGTAGTCTCCTATCCTGCTGCTAAGCATATCCAACCTTTAAAAAAACTTTTTGGGACATCAGTGAATGGTGGTCTCTGTTTACCTCTTTACCCAGAGGTCACTTACAGCATCCTTATTCCTCTTTCCCCCTTACTAATCATATAGCACTGAAATTCAATAGTGAAGTTTTCTGGAATTTTCACAAAGCTCTTGCTACAATGTACAGGTATGTTTTACTTCCTCCAGTCTCCCATTCCAATCCCCCTAAAAGCAAACAGCTTTCAGTTTACTGCATAGTGATATCATCAAATTATTGCTTCAATTTCTGAAGCCTAAGAAGCAGATGGAAAAAAGTTGTCTCCGGTTAGATGTGAATTTATTACTGGCCATAATACTGCTCTTTAAAGACTCCGCCATGAATACAGGAATGAATATATCCATAAATATATTTAAAAAAATAAGATCCATTACAAGAATCTGCTAAGAAGATAAAATCAGCCTGAGAGTTGTTTCTCAAACATGTGGAATACAAATTAAATTCCAGAGTAGTTCTTATTGGAATGCAGCTGAACTCATACAAAGTGTACAAAGATAACAGAGGACAAAGCAATTCCACATGGTCAAGACTTAAACTTGTTTATTAACAGAATATCAAATTAGGAGGTTTTATTTTAACAAAGGGTTGTTATTGCTTAAAAAATTTCCTTAGGCATCACTTTGACGTGAAGGTATTTAATGGGTGTATATTAAAGTGTGTTAACTTGCTTTAATATATACCCATTAAATACTTTCACGTCAAAATGATGCCTGAGGAGATTTTTTAAACAATAACACATTCCATAAGAGCAAGAGATAAAAGTTTAGAAATACTGTGTGGTAGAAAGAGAGAGAAAACAACTCCTCCTTAGGAGTCCTCAGAGTATATATTTAATAAGTCAAGTAGTTAGATTTAGTTTGGCGAGATTTTTGTCTATAGGCAAGAAACAATAAAGGAAACCTAACTTGCTTAAGTATTGGTTACTTCACTTGGGGAAGCAATCAGCATGAAATGTTTTCAGGCTCCAGACATTTTATCCTAAACAGAAAAAGATCCATCATTGTCAGGCTCCAAAAACCAAGAAAGCCATGCTATATTGTTCCTCGCCTATAGACAGAAATCTCACCAAACTAAATCTAACTACTTGAATCATTAAATATATATTCTGATAACTCCTAAAGAGGAGATGTTTTCAATCTCTTTCTCCCACACAATCTATCTGAACTTCACTGTCTCTTGCTCCTCTGGAATGCAGTTCCTCCCTTCTGGGAATCCATTACAAACATAGATAGTCAACCAGTGCAAGTAGATAAATCAGTATCACCTTCGATGGGAAAGGTAACAGCATTTTGTGCACCTTGGTGTGTAGTCATGCCAGCTACATGACCATGGAAGCATCTTTGGACAAATGCTGGCTCCCTCAGCGTGAATCAAAGATGAACACCACCTCCTAGAATCAGCCACCATTGGCAGGGGGAAATCTTAACTTTTTTCTTTAAAATGACTTAAGATATTTAATGGTATTAATAATTAACACTGTTCTGAGAATTGGTATTCAATTTACAATTATGCTTGAAAAATCTCTGAACATTTCTAGCCTCTTTTGGCTCTATTTTTTCTTTTAAAATGTTTGATCAAAAGTATATATGTTGAAACAGCTGTAATTCTCATGTTTTTATGTTATGCTAGTGGATTGATTGATTGCAAAAACAAATACATTTTAAAAAGAGTACTTGTCTATAATATATTCCACAGGCTATTTGAGCACAACAGCAAGCAGTCATATGGTATCTCTACGAGTTATGGATATATAACTGTTTTTAGTTGTATTGGTTCCTAATATTCTACCATTATCGTTCTAGGCATTTCTCCTCTCACTTCAGGAGAAGCAGCTCAATAAATCAAAAAGAATCCTGGATTGGTGACCAAAGACAGGCCACTATGGAATAATCTCCTTGAAAACTCTTGTCATCTTAATGTTCCAGCATTTGACAAACAGAATTGCCTGCTAGATCTCTCATGATTAATTAAAAGTGACATAACCATAAGTAGTGTCTTTATCCAGAATTTAATCCTTGATGACATCTGTTTTACTGTCAAGATCAGAAAAGTAAGGCAATAACAGAAGTGAGACAAAGCTAACCTTTTTATTGTAAAGCTTTTCTGGCTCTGATAGAGTGGAAGTTAAAGTATCCTCTTCTGTCAGTTCTTAAATAAGATAGCAAACAATCACTTGGAACTACTGACCTGATTGCTACTGCTATTCTTCCTAAATACAACAAAGGTCAATTCTCCACAGAATTAGGTGACTTGAAGAACAAATGAGTTTCCACTTCATTTAACAGAAATATGTAATGACTACAAGCATCTTGTTGGTAGCTGAAATGCTCAGAGATTGACTAAAGAACAGCCTGAATCTTCTTCCAACCTACCAGATCACAGTCAGCTGCTGGAATACAATGGGTTTGGAATATAATAATTATAGTAATTCTGATTCTTCTCCTTTGTATCTGGCCACTTCTACCCAATGACATGGTTCTTCTTTCAAAGAGTGTCATTTTGTAATTTCTCACCCTAATTTCATCTGAAGGTGATGTTCTTAGAAAAATGCCCTGTCAGAGGGACTGAAGGCTGAGACATTAATTATATCATAACATTTAACTTAGGGCCTCAGAAACTCTCTGAAACTTCCAAATCATAATGTTTAAGAGAAAGGGTAACCCTCTCAAAATAACCCAGATATGATTAAATACACGGGGACATTAATGTTTAAAGACATAACTTTATTAATGTTCCCATAGACTTTCTTCATGGAAAGATATTTCTCTACATTGCAAGTTTAAACAATGGGTTTAGGTATTAATGTACGATCATTGGACCTCCAAATATAATTCTCAATGCTCCTGACTATTGACCATTGTGACTGGAGAGTTGCAACTTGTAGTCCAACAATGACTAAAAGACACATCTTGATGAAAGTATTTAAGGTGCTAGCCTAGAAACCAGGAGACCGTGAGTTCTAGTCCTGCCTTAGGCATAAAAGCCAACTGGGTGACCTTAGACAGTCACTCTCTCTCAGCCAAACCACATCACAGGGTTGTAGCTGTAGAGAAAATAGGAGGAGGAAGGTGTGTGGGATATTTTTGCTGCCTTGAGTTACATATGAAGTAACAAAGTCAGGATAAAAATCAAATAAATTTGCCTCACTTCTGTTCTGATAAATGGAGGAGTGACTTGACATTTCCAACACTTTTATTAACACATTCCCTGTATTTTTAAAGAAAAAAAGCATATTACTATCTATATTGTATAAGAAATAATTTGTAGTTTTTGTTCATATGGCTGGTATGAAATTCCCCATTGTAAAGGATACTTTCAACCCATAATCTGGAATATTAGATTCCAGATTTGGAATCGTTTTGCAAAACGGTGCAAAACCATAAGAATACTTATGAGCACAGTAAATGCCAAATTTCATGATGGTGTTTTCATTTTACACTTAAGAGCATATATTTATATGATAGATCATATACATTTGTATGAAAGATAATATACTTGCATTTAAGAAAATATATATGTATGATAGACTGAAAACAAGAAAAAGAGAAAAAAATGTAGAAATCTAATAGTATAAGAGAACATAGTATGCCTTTTTGTGTGTTAATAAAATAGTATGCTCCCTCCTACATTAATATAATATGACACACACACACACACACACACACACATAATTATTCTTTGGACTGCATAGTTTGCAACAAAACCACCTTCACACAAACTGTGTACAGAAATTTAAAGAAAGGTTGTAATGTCATGTGCTTATTGGGAAAAACTGTATATCAAATGTACACCAGGAAAATGTCATGCAAAAATGAAGTACAATTACTTTTTAAAATACCTGATTTTGGGCAATGCATGAAAAAGCACTACCTTCTAAAGTCCAAGTGGGCAGTATAAAAAACTTTCCTTTTCAGCGTTTAAGCCCATGTGGACATGGCTCTGTGGAATTCCCGAACCACATGCTTCTTTGATGCTCTTTCTATTGAGAATCTCAGAAAATATATACAGTATTTATCCCATTTTAAAGAACTAACCTGGTAGAGAGCACAGTGTCAATCTGTCACTGCTTCTGTCTGACCAGGTTCCTGACATATCTTTCTAGGTTGCCCAATTTTGTGCTACCTTACAGTTGAAATCAAGCACAAATTTTGTTGATTGCCACTGTTATCTGTGCTGCAGTTACTATAATAACTACATATAATTTTATTGTATTTCATGTTAATGTTACAGTTTTATTAATGACAGGTTTATGTTGTACTGTCTGGCCCAAATGCTGTAATAAAGGTTTGTCTGATGACAAGTGCCTCATTTTACTGGATTTGATGCAAAGGACTTTTCATGCATTGGATCGAATTCCCAATGGCATCCTCATATAAATGAGGTAATTTGCATAAGTATACATTAGTTTTGTAGTGATATGTAACACAGTGCTTTGCTCTTGAATTTCATGGATAGTCCTCAGTATGAAAACCCTTTCCTCCCAGAAAAATAAAGTTACAGTGTTCAGTTGAACTTTGCAGTTGGTAAACCCACGCTTGTCACAAAATCTTCTTCCTGTGATGGCTTAACTTTTATCACTAAGTAGGACTGTGGATACCCTAAAAGCCATTAATGAAACTTCTTTTACATTTACAGAACATGCAAGCACAATTGAAAAGTGTGTTCAGAGAAAGGTTGTGCACTGTGGGCCTATTGTAGTCTGCAGAAATCTGCAAGGCTTTAAAAACACTAATACCAAAGGCATTGTGATAGAAAATCTGAGGGGTTAAAATCCATTCCCTAATTCATTCAGATTTCCAGATATAAAACAAAGTTTATATTATATATATTACCTTATCCTCTGTTCCACTGATTACATATCCAATATTGATATAAATTAACCCAATCAATAAGGCTAACCGTAAAAATCCTATAGCCTATTAGAGAAATCTGTATCTCAGCAACATAACCATCCAGATAAAGACATAATTTGTGTAAAGAAGTCTCACAATCCCAATCTTCTTTGGACGTCTCTCTTTTGTCTCTGGGTTTGTATCTGCCAGTAAAATCAATTTGGGCTTCAGTATAATTTTTTCTTCCTCTCCTATAGTACTTATCATACTCTCAAAACAATACTCTGGTATCCTGGGCTGGAAGAAGAGATTATTGTGAGTCATGACTGGTATGAATATCTTGCTGTAACACCATTAATTTGTGAACGTGCAAGTCAAACACCTGCTGAGGTCTTGAATTTGAAATCCAGTCTGGGAATAGTCCTCTTCCAATGGCCTACCACCCCAATTTTAGATTAATTTGTAACTGAACAACTGTTGCTTTAGGGACACTGTGCCTGACAGATGGTCTGCTTCATTGTTTAGGATCTTTAATAAATCTCAAAGAGAAACAATATAGTGTACCTTTGTAATCATATAAACTAATCACATCAAGCAGTTTATGAGTCAAACAGGATTAAATTATCTCCTCAACAAAATCAGATTTTCTTCCATCCTTTTTATGAGGAAATCTTACAAATGTGGATTTTTTTTTTTTACCCAGGGACATAAAATGAAAGCAATAAAAAGCAGTTTGATAGGAGGTGTTTCAAAGCTACTATGAAATAGTTTGTACTTTGGATACGTCATGTGGCCATAGCTGATTCAGTCAGTAGAAGAAAAGGCTCTAATATTGCAATCTTTGGCCATTCAATTTCTTCCACAAACTGGGCAGGACATCATAAATTGGCATGGCATATCCAGTGGTTGAAATTATTAGTGATATATTTCTTAAGTTTTACAAGTGAAATATATCTAAGTTCCTAAAGGAAGAAATTATGTTATAGTAGACCTAGCCTGTCTATAACTCTTATTGTACAAGATGGCTGCTGATAGTTTGTGTGTCTGTAATGGTTTCCCTCACAACAGCAAATCATAGAACATTTTAGGCATTTATAACAATAGTGGCTATGTAGTAGAAACCATATAAAAATACCAGCAAAAGAAATCAAAATTGTGGGAAGTATATGTTAAGGATGTGAAGTGGCCTTGAGAGCAATAACTACAGTGCCCATTAACTACAGAAGAGACAATATAATTCAAAAGATTATGTTCCCTTACCAAGACTCATGAAAGACCAAGCAGACAGAAGATCACAGATGTACACAAGCTGTGATAGTGTTGCCCATAAAACTCAAGCATCCGAGTTGGATTGGAGTCTGGAAAGAACTAGTCATTGAATTTGAGAAACATCCAATAACTTTGCAAAATGGCCTTTTCACACACCCCCAATACAAACCTCAAGTACTTCAGGGAAAGTGAAAAGAATTTTATAAAGGGGACCTTCAAATCTTTATGTAGGGTACTGAAACAAATGATACATGCATTCAATATCTGTGATGCATCAGAAAGCAACAAATCAAAAAATAAAAGACATTTAGTAGATGTAAGAAAAGACAAACACTGTTAAAATATGTGGTTTTTTTTTAACATTTGCAGTACTCAAGGACTTCAGAATAGTGCCCCATTGTTTGATGATTCCTGATAGAGCTAGTTTTCGCACATTAGAGGAAATGGCTTTGGCTCAAAGGAAAAAGTGGTTTCCTAAACCTCAAAATGCTAATATCACCTCGAATAATAAGCTAATAATAAAGCCTAGTATTCTGTATAACTATAGGTATATCGACATGAACAAAAGCTTCATTTTTCCAGACTTGGTTAGCCAAATCAAGATCCTAATCATATCTTACAATCAGTGCAGAAAATTGCCCTCAAGTTAAGCAGATGTCTGAAATTATTATTCATAGAATGCTCTGATTTTCTAACAGATGTACAATTTCAAAGAAATTTATGCTTGAGTTACCTCTATTGTTTTAGCTTGTCATAGATTTAAGATTCTCAAATGTAGTTTGGGACAGTGAAATGAAAATAATATTTTGTTTGATTATTTAGTAATACATTTTTCAAAGTTATTTAAAAATTCCTGGATATTGCTTCACAGAGAGAAAAACATAAAAGAGATAATTTATTTATTGAAAAAACCTTAATGGCTTCTGTTTAGTGCCTTGGCAAGTGCAGGAATACTTATTTTTCATCTTGAAATAGGAACAATATGATGCATTGCAACACCATTTTTCTATCCTGTAAATGTAAACTGATTTGAACATTATACGTAAGACTTGCCATTCCTATTAGGAACTCTGGGGATTACAGTTTCCCAACTGGTGGACCTTAGCATCTGTTCCTTTACTGTTTTTCTGCTTATTTTTCATTCATGTTCAGTTCTGGGAGATTTTTTTTTCTAATTTTTTAATTTGGTAAGTCTGCACAGTTTGCATACACCAAATCCATTGATATTGTCTTCACTTGTATTTTTGAGCTTGAACTATATGTGGACCAGTACTTTGGGAACAATGATTGCTAGTTGTACACAATCTATAAATAACAAATATGGAACAATTAAGAGAGACACTCATGATCAAATGTTCATAAGTGGAACTCAATTCAGACTTTATTATTCATTGAGTCAGGTTTGACATCTCTGATGTTCTTTATCTCTCAGTAAAAAAGGTTTTACTGTGTTATATTAGTGTAAAGAATGTACTTATACAAGTTTACATTGGCAGTATTTTGGGGCTCTAGAATGGATTAAACCATTTTACATTATTTCTTATGGGGAAAATTGTTTCAACTCATGAAGAAATCAAGTCACAAACAGCTTTGTGGAACAGGTGAAGTTCATGAGCTGAGGTATTACTGTATTTATAGCATTCTTTCTTATATAGGATGTTGATCCAGTTGAAGACTCAGTAGAGGACTATAGCTTTTGATAAGAGTGCCAGGGTTGATTGTGGACACCTTTCCCCAATGTATGTGATTTGATGCATTTTAGAATTGCATTATTTTTCTCTCTTTCCACTCCCATTGCCATTTCTTTTTATCCAAAAGGAGGAAGGAAGTGGTGATTAAAACAGTGGCCCAGAAACCTTTTGTGTGCTGGAGGATACAAAAGTTAGATGAAGTGTCTTCAAGAAGTGAACGTGACTCTTGGGCCTCAGATTCTGTGTGCCAGCAGTAGCGATTTTTTGTAAGGTGGCTTTTATCAATGGACAATCAGATAAAATGTCAACACATCTGAGAAAGGAAAGAGAAACAAACAGCCATGAAAAATGTAGGCTGTTGTTTCATAAAATCAAGGAAAATGAGCATTTCCTCAGTGGAAATTGGCAAGTATTGCTTCAATAGCATTTGTGGATAGAAGAAATATGAAAAAGATTGCATAACATGGCAATAGAAATGTTTATTTTGGTGAAACTGAAAAATCAAAATACATTATGTACATCTACTGTAGAAGTATTGGCTTAGCCCAACACTGGGTTTATTTTACCCAATGCAAATTAAGCCTATAATCATGATGAGAGAAAACTGGGATTCAACACTTTTATTCATTCATTCATTTCATTTCATTTATTCACTGTCCAACTCATTACAAGTGACTCTGTGCAGAAATAAAAATTCACATATGGGATCCATGTCTACATCCAGCATGCGGGATCCATGTCTACATCTAGTGTGCCTGCTGATATTCAACAAGTTATTTTTATACCATAAAAACAATATATACACATCAGAATTTCCTGATATTTCATTGCTTGTTCCTGATTTGTTGCAGACATGTGCAGTTTAGGTTAGCTATCCCATGATACGCATGGGGGGTGCACTTAATTATCTAAGTTCTACACCTCTGGTGTGTTTTTTAACATGCTATTGATGAACATTTTACCTCCAGATCTTTGCCCAGACATATTTGACCACAGCTTAAGCAATATGCCATGTTACCTTTCCTTATTCCAGTAATGTTCAGCCCTGTTACAAATCCATAACTGGCTAGCTAGACTAATATAAATACTCTCTGAAGAAGATAGGCAGTTTAAAAATATGAAAAATAAATAAATAAAATACTTCCTATGACTGAAGTATTTGTGGTCAGCCTGCTTAGCTTCTTCTGGGAAAGCGTCAAAGCAGGTGTTAGCTAACTGCTGATTCGAACAATGGCTATATCAGACAAAAGCATAGACAAAGTGATTAAGATGGACTAACTGTGACTGAAGCTAATTCATGGCTGGCTTGCAAAAAACTCTGAAAAAAGTTTGAATTATGCCTGGTTACATATTGTCCAGCTTTTTTTTTTCTAGACCATTTCATTCAGAAAGCAGCAGAGTCACCTGCTGCAAAGGAAGGAAAAGGGAGAAAGATGTTATACTAAGAGTTAGTTTCTCTGTCGTTCTACTAGATGATCTGGGTTCCATCATAATATCTTTTGGTAAGGTAAATATTTTCATTTTAATATATATATATTAAGAGCAAATGCTTCTTAGACTTTATACAATACCTGGGGCCAGATATTCTTTTATACAATACCTAGGTGTTATTGGAATGAAAAGGTAGTCGAAACAGTGATAAAACAAATGTTTAGAGATCCTGTAGGGACAAGTCCATCTGAAAATTGAAGAGCCTAAGTAATGAGTAAGAAAAGGTTTAAGGTGCTCCTTCTGAACATGAAAAGTTTTCTGAATGATAAGTAGCTATACAAATGATGTAAAATTGCAGAAAATCTAGTTCTCTGAAGACTTTCCAGAAATAGACTACAACAAAATTAAAACTTCAAAATGTGTATATCTGCATAACTTCTATGTCATTCAGAGAGTGATTCATTGTGAAACTTCATTTCCCAAAACATAGTGGAGGAGAAAATTAGAAAGAGTTTTTCCCCAATTCCACACCATAAAACAGAACTCAAGCGTGATGTCGATCTAATATTAGAGTCATTCAAAATCCTTAGGTACAACTTCAGTCCTTGCCTCGGACATGATTTATTTTTAAGTTGGCCAACCAATTTCTGTCACTCATACTGAATGAGCTGAACATTTTCTCCATCCATGTACACCTGCTTGTACAGCCAGTCTGTAGTAACCCTCTCTGATTTTATAGCTATCATAGAACATAACAAGATAGCAAATAATTCAATAATGGCATATTAAGAACTACATTCATGATTTCAGGAGTGTTCACCAAAAATATGGCAGAGAGTGATATTTGCTTATTATCCATCTTTGAAGGATCAAGGAAAGATACTTCCACACACAGAACCAATCTGAATGAATTACTTTCCAGGCTGCATAGATTGGTTTTCATTAATAAACCTCAATGCATTTTATAAAAAATCTGTGTAGTCACATATATGTATTGTTGGCTGAAATGCTGAACATTTTCATAGTTTCTCACCTGACATTGTCTGATAACCAAGTACAATAGCACCATCTACTTGTCAAACAGGTTTATTGGGAAAATAAGCATCAGCATTCCAGCATACAAAGTTGTAGCTTAGATGCATGTAACATTCTAAGCTAAAATGTTGTTTGTTTGTTTGAAGCTTAAAAGATTGAATAAAACCATATTTTACAATGTACAGTGCTATGTGATGATTTCAAATACAGATACTTGATTGGCCAAGCAAGGAATTTGACTCTGGTACAGCAGTTCTCAGTATATTTGCAAGGCAAGAATAATAGATAAAACATAAACAAATTATGTATTCAATAACAAGTGTGCATCCAAAGTATGCAGCCAGTAGAAAAGGAATATAGTAAAATGTAGAATTAGAATCTCAATTTATTGATAAGTATGTATATGCCTTAGACAGTTCTTCTGGGTTAATTTAGAATTCTTTGCACTTTATGTCCTGTCATATAGCATGAGTCAGGTATTCATCTGAATGATGGCATGGGGGAAAAAGTTGTCCCTATGTCTGGCTGTTTTGGAATGCAAAAACATACCAACAATACTGTCAGGGGGAAGAGATTCAAACAAATTCTCCACCCTTCTCTTGACCCTCTCAATATAGAGGTCCTCCATGGAGGGCAGGCTAGCTGTAATTATTCTTTCTGCAGTCCTGACTGTACTTTGGAGTCTTTACCTGTCCTGTCTAAGTGCTGCACCAAACCAGACAGTAATGTATAAAGGACAGACTCTGATTCCTCTGTAGAACTGTACCAGCAACTCTTGAAGCAGGTTGAATTTTTTTGAGCTAATATAGGATGCACTTTCCTGAAAACCTTTGCAGAAAAACTTATCTTTCTTGAACTGTTTTACAAGAAAACAAATGTACGAATGTGCATAACTGCACAGTGATGTGATGAAAACTTGACTCCTTTTATAGGACATCATGATGCCATAAAATAAACAAAACATTGCATTATTTCAAAGAAATCTTAGCTTTCTGTTAATGTCCTGCTGGACACAAGACTTTAGTATCATTTTCTTTGGAAGGTAGGACTACCAGATTTGGGTTGCAAAACACCTGATTACCACCCATCATAATAATTATCATCACCTCCTGTGCCAACCACATTGGGCTACAAGTATTCTCATTTCTTGGTCCAGAGCTACATTCTCCACGTCCTTCCATTCAAGATTAATCTTTTTCAGGTCTTCCTGAAATGGTTGGTGTCAGGTTTTCTTTAACCTTCCTCTTTTTTTCTGACCACCTGGGGATATCTAATTAATTGCGGCCTTTACTATGTGTTGGTCACTCATATGGAGCACATGTCCAGCAAAGAGCATGTTCTGTCACTATCTCAGAGAGTCTCTGGGAATTACTTCTTTGTAGAATTTCCATGGTCCTAATATGAGATACAGATAATTCTTCTAAGACAACATTGTTGGAAGACAATCTTATGGATAATTTCTGTTGTAAATTTGAAGGTCTTACTCATCTACTCATGTAGATAACAGTTGGTATGACAATGGCATTAAAGCAATTGCTTTACCTATTTGGCATTTCACATCTGCTTCCGTTTCCCTATCTGTATCCATGATGCTGCCAAGATAGTTGAATTGTTCCACAAATTTTAAGATCTGCCCTCCTATTATTATTGGGGTTTTGTCTTGAACATTACCACTCTGCATCAGCTTGGTCTTGTCTTCACTAACTTTTAAACCCACATTACTTGCCTCTGCTTCAAGTGCCAATGTCATATTTTTCAACTGTATTTTAGTATTTGCAAGTAAAGCAATGTCATTGGTGAAGCTTAGGCTGATCAATGAAGTCCAATTTATTCATTGCCTTTTTCATGATGTAGTCCTTGATAATCAGAAATAAAAACAGGGATAGGATACACTGCCTGATACTGGTATAAATTGTTAAAAAGTCAGTACTGCCATTTTCAATTTTACACAGCACCTGGTATTGTTAATAAAGACTTCTGAAGATGTTAATATGTCTTTTAGAAATACCATACATTTGTAGTTTGTTCCATAATGATTTTCCATTGACAGAGTCAAGTTTTTTTAAAAAAATGATAAAATTAATTATCACCTGTTTTTGGTATTCCTTGCTCTGTTCAGTGATATTTCGCAGTGAGAAGATCTGTTCACTGCATGAGTGATGTTGTCTGAATCCAGCTTGTACTTCATGCATATATTGTTTGATCTTGTTTTGGAGTCTTTAAAGTAGGGCAGTACATAGTAGTTGTCAAGGGATTGAGAGATTTGTAATATTTCTCCAATTATTACAGTCACTTTGGTTGTTCTTTTTGAGTACTGTGGTAATACCTTCTCTCCAGTCATCTAGAATGTATTCATTTCACCAGCAGTCATTTAGTAGTTTAGTAATCTTACAGATGACTATATTGCCACCATATTTCAAGAAGACAGCTGATATTTGATCTAGTCCAGGTGTTTGTTGTTCTTCAGTGCTTGTATTGCTTTCTCAACTTCTGTTTGAGTGATTGGTCCCATATCTACAGCCAAATCAGCAGGGGGGAGGGCTGCTGAAATTATGCATTACAGCTGGATTTGACTGATTCAATGTTTCTTTGAAATGTTCAGCCCAGCATGTGTCCTGTTCTCCTTGTCTAAGAAATATCTTCCCATATTTATCTCTGATGGATATATGTTAGCTTTCATTCAGTAACCAGTCAAATCTCTGATTATGTGGAAAAGCTTTAGGTATCATTTTAAGGCTACTTCCTATGCTTCCATTCCCTTCTGTTCCAGCCAGTCTTTCTTATCTTCCCTGCAGCTATGTTTCACTTTCCAATATAATTCTTTGTATTTTGTTGTTGCTTCCACTGTTTTCTCTTGTGTCTGAGCTTGATATCTTGATCCAGAGATGACCACTAAAAGATATCAAAGAATAATGCTCTTTGCAGCCCAGTTCTGATAGTCTTAAACTGAAGTGCATTGGATGTATAATATCTGTGCTTCCTGATTCAATATTGTTATAATTATTAGATTTCTATCCCACATTTATTTTGCATAAAAAGGGAATCTACATAATGATTCCACCTCCAGCTTCTCTACATACTAACTGTCCACCTGGAGATACCACTGGGCCCTCCTCTTCACCTGCAATCTGGTCGTGATGCATTGGAAGGAAGAAAGAAAAGAACATTTGCTCATTAAATCCCATAAACTGGAATTATGAGGCTTACTCTTTACTTTAGGTACATTTCTATATGTGTTTACCGCTACTGCCTAAGTCCAGTGAGGCACCACATTGCTATGGTTGGGGGGCTTATGTGCTCTGAAGAAGATGAGAACTATGCCAGAGGTTCAACCATACTGGACAGATATCATCAGAAGAGCCAGAAAAAAAGAGTATCTCCCTCCCATAACACATATGAGAAATAAATTACAGAAATTCATACCAGCTCGGTCGTTGCCCAGGTTAACAAGAACTGTGCTAGCTGTTGTTGGGGTTCCTGGACATCTAGTGAAAAATGGGCTAGAGGACTCTACTAGAGAAGGAAATGGCAACCCACTCCAGTCTCCTTCCAAGAAAACCCTACAGATAGCAACAAAAGGCTAAAGATAGGAAATTGAGCCTCTCAGATCAGAAGGAACTATGAGTAGCTCCAGAAAGAGTGAAGTGACAGGGCCAATGCCAAAAGAAAACTCAGTTGTGGATTTGACTGGAGGTGAAAGGGAGGTCCAGTGCTGTAAAGAACAATATTAAATAGGAATCTGGAACATAAGATATAAGAATCAATGTAAGCTGGATGTGTTCAAACATGAGATGGCAAGATTAAACATCAACAACTTGCACATCAGTGAACTAAAATGGAGAGGAACGGGTGAATTTAATTCAGATGATCATTATATCTGCTACTGTGGACAAGAATCCCTGAGAAGAAATGGAGTAGTCACCATGGTCAATAAAAGATACAATCACCAAAACGACAGAATGATCTCAGTTCAAATCCAAGGCAAACCTTTCAACATCACAGTTATCCAGGTCTATGCCCCCAACCACTGATGCTGAAAAGGCTGAAGTTAATCAGTTCTATTAATCAGTTCTATGTACTACAATAGTACTATTGTAGTTCTATGACCTACAAAACCTTCTAGAAATTACACCAAAAGAAAGATGTCCTTTTCATCTTAGGGGATTGGAATGCTAAAGTAGGAAGTCAAAGTTAACAGGAATAACAGGCAGGTTTGGCCTTGGAGTACAAAATGAAGCAGGGCAAAGGCAAACAGAATTTTGTCAAGAGAACAAGCTGATCATAACAAATACACTTTTCCAACAACCCAAGAGGTGACTCTACACAT
>JANHZU010006994.1:30309-40509 GCA_032468055.1 Acrochordus granulatus
ATCAAATAACAGGTACTGGTCTGTGTGAGTGGGCTTCCTGTATACTTCCACATGGAGCCTTCTGTTTTCTCCAATGAGCCTTCTGTTTTCTCCAATTGTGCAGTTATCACAACAATCGCCTTCAACAAGGCGTAACTGGATATGCCAAAATCCATTGGTAGCATTAAACCATAATATCTGACTACCTGCAAGTCATGGAAAGATATCTAATGTCTCTATCTTTTCAGAATTCTATCCACTTGCTTAATTGTCTATGCAGTTTTACATTCTGCTATTTTGTTTTCTCTATATTGTTTAGGTTGCTGATAGTTTAGTTTGAAAGCATGTAAAAGGCGATTAGATAAATGGATACCACTTCAGTGGAGCCGGCCGACAGTGACAAGAGCAGCGGAAGCTGGACTTGCCTGTCCCGGGGCAGAGCAGGAACTGCAGAGGATGCCCCAGATGAGAACTTTGCCAGCCAGTGGGGGGGCGGGATTAGCAAAATAAACAATGTATAAATATCTAATCCTTATAATCCTCCAAGAGTCTTCAGAGAATAGCAGCATAGAAATATGTTAAATAAATAAATCTCCAGTTCCTTGGAATTCACAGGCTTGGTGACAGAACCAAATTTTTGAGGGATTTCCAAATTGATAACAAAAATGAAATAAACCTGATTCTGGTAGAAAATATTCCATAGGGCAGTTACCACAGTAGAGAATATATATGTCTGGCAACATGTCTTCTTTACCAGCTCATATGAGACAGGCTAATGCAATCAGGAAAGAGCAGTCCTTCAGAAAACCTGGTCCCATGCCATGAAGACCTTTAAGTTAAAACCAGCACTTTGAATTGGATTTGAAAGCAGACTAGCAGGCAATGCAGGTCATGAAAAACAAGTATAATATGTGATCTTCTGGGAGTATACATAACTGTCTGAAACACTGTATTCAGAACCAGTCAAAGCTTCTGGATACTCTTTAAGGGCAACTCCATGTAGAGAGCATTACAGTAGTCCAATATGGAGGTGACTAGGGCAGAGTGACTGTGACCAGAACGTAGAGATCCAAGAACAGGTGCAACTGACACACAACATGTTGTGCAAAGCCCTCTTAGCTATGACTTCCACCTGTTCATTGAGCATGAGTATAGAAGGACCCACTGCTTGTGTATCAGATCTATCTTGGATAATGCCATCCCATTCAGCCCCAAAGATGGCATAACCCTACAGATAGTAGTAGACCTTAAAACCCAAAGCCACCCAGTCTCATGAGGGTTCAGCTAAAGCCTGTCAACCCTGAAAAAAGGAGGGAAACCAGCACAACACTATGTCACCCCTATGAATCTTTTGAGCCAATCCAAAAAGCTACCACTGTTGATGATATCAAAAGCTGCTGAGAGGTCAAGTAGGTGAAGGACTGATATACAACCCCCATCCTGCCCATGCTAAAGATCATACAAAAACATGACCAATGTCTTTTCTGTTCCATATCTGGTATTGAATCCTGAAAAGTATCCAGATAATCCACTTCCACACAAAATATGCTGCATCAACCCATAAGCTTTGGTTTAGATGATTACAAAGAAGGAATTTTTTTCTTATATTTCTTTCTTTTATAAAAGTAAAATGGAAATGAATTTAATGTGACATTTTAATGGAAAAAGCACCCTTGATTACTGTCTTTTACGTTAAGCATATGTGTACATATATCTCATCAGCTGACTGTAGCACTTTCCAGGAGAAAACATGAAATATTTAATGGATTTAACTATCCACACTCCTAATTTACTTCAAATGCTATCAGCATCAGTATCAGTGATATACTTAGGTAAAACATTCTGGACATAATGTTAAAATCTGTCCACTTTTTTTACAAGGTCATGCATTACTGACACTCTTGTGCATTCTTTTGAGAGATGTTGTATGATGCTGTCCCAAACTCCTAACCCTTTGAAAAATCAAGACATGACCTTATCAGTGACACTGTGATTTCCATCCAACATAATGATGGTTCATCATCTGATAAACGATGAAAGCTTCTGCTTTTCTAATTCTTCCTCAAGGTGCTTTTTTTTTTGCATTATCAAAATGGTTGGTTGCAGGCTGCCTAGAGTCGCCTGTAAGTGAGATAGGCGGCATATAAATTTAATATATAAATAACGAGTTAAATATGCCAGTGCGTCAAATATCTATATTTACGATGGACCTCAGAGGGAGGTCATAGCATGTCTTATTTTGCCTTTAGTTGTACTACAGTCCAAGCTGTTTGCTTCATTTTCTGTTTTAAATCTTCATGTCCAAATTGTATGTGAGTGAGATGCAGGATCATCTACATACCTGAGCCAATTGGCATTTAGAAGATAGAAATGAAAGGTTTACAGAGAATGGATTTCACATCTCTCTGACCTCTTTCATGCTTCAAGGATGCAATGCCATTTCTCATTTTAACCTTTCCATGGAGGTATCAGTTCATTTGATCCATTTTATGAAATAAATATTGTTATGTTTGTAATATGAATTGTGCTATTGATGAGAAAAAAACAGCTCTTGGTAGTACTAGGCCATTAGAATCTAAGGTCAGAGCTCTAAACAAATCATAGGATTTCATGCAGGGTAGCAGAGAGTAACTTTCTTACATTTAAAAAGTCAAAAGGCTTAGAAATAAATATAATGCACCATCTCCAGCTGAAGGATATGTAGCTCACCATTGTATTTCATGAATTAAAAGGGATAAATTGGCATTCCTGGTAATATTTTATTTATGCTTGCATTCATTTAGAGACTTGTAAACAATGAAACACAATCCTGAGGAGACACTTAAAGCTCCTGTCAACAAGGCTGCCATTTACATCACTTTTATAGTACATTAATTCTTTAATTTTTAAAAACAAAGCAAAAACTACCCTTCTGCCCTCTGAGAGTAGTTTAGAATTATATCCTCTCTGTTCATAATTGTGCTTGGTTTGTTTCTGGCTATTCTTCAAAAAAGCATTAAATGGTTGCACAACAGAGAAAAAAACTGATACAGTTTTACTTCTACTCTGAAAGCAGAAAAATATGTTCACATAATGGGAATTCTGTTCATACCAGGCCATGGTAGAATTCATCAACTTCACAACATTAAAATATGCTTGAAATGTTTGAGCCATACTTAAAATAGATTTTGAAGACACAAGAATATTGACAGAGAGAGGATTGATCAAAGTTCCCACTGTACAAGATCTTCACTTCCACAGCATTTGCTTCCATCCCATGAAGCTAAAGCAGCCAAATCTATAGGCACCCCAAATCCTAAATAACTAGATGACAATGTTATAAAATTAATATCACTACTGCATTCATTTGATCAACCATGGAAGATGAATGTGAATAAAATCTTCTTGTGTTCATCTGAGCTTTTGTTGTTGTTGTTCAGTTGTACAGTCATTCTATTTAAAAACAATGAAGAGTAGTCAATCAAAGAAATCAATCAAGATTTTTCTACCAAACTATAAATAGCACAAATAACTTTGTGTTGGAAAAAAAGAAGAAGTAAGATCATGAAAAATGAACAAGTAAGGAAAGTTTTTAACATGTGATATAAATAAATTTTCCTCTCAGGTCCAGAGGATAATACATATTCCAAGCACACTAGTAAGAAAAGGTGAAATTCTATAATTACTAAAGTTCAATTTCACTAAGACTACATCTAAAATATTATATATATAATATTAAAATGTATTTACTAAAACATTTATATGACCATCTTATACCAATCAAGAATTAAAACAACATAAAAACTATAAAAAATCTATTAAAATCATAAGGTAAAGGTTTCTCCTGCCTGTTGTGGCTGACTCTAGGGAGTAGTGCTCACTTCCAATGCACAGCTGAGGAAGCCAGCATTTGTCTGAAGACATTTGTGTGATCATGTGCCTGCATGATATGGCACTATATGATATGGCACTATATGATATGGCACTATATGGCACTATATGCCAAGGTGCAAAGAACACTGTTACCTTTTCCACGAAGTTTGTACCTATTTATCAACTTGCATTTTAAATGCTTTCAAACTGCTACTTTGGCAGGAGCTGGGGCAATGGGAGCTCACCCTGTTACATGATGGCACTTGGATCTTAACCTCAAGCCATCGACCTTCCAGTCGATAAGCCCAGCATTGTAACCACTTGGCCACTGGGCCCTCATAAAGTCATAAGCATTAAAAAAACTAGCACCTGGTCAAGCTTCCTATATGTAGTCACCTCATCCTGTCCCAGCACTTGAGATGAAAGCAAGGTCTTCAGTGCTTTTCTAAAGACTACAAAGGTAGAAGCCTGCCAAAGTTCATGGCACACAGTGTTCCATAGGGCTGCCACAGAAAAGACATTCTTCCTAACTCCCATAAGAGCACGCCCACCCTATCTGTCATGGTAGAATTGGTAAATCCTTAGAGAAAGGTGATCCTGCAGATAACCTGGCCCAATGCCATATAAGGCTTTAAAAGCTTTTTCTTTTAACCAGCACCTTGAACTGTGCCCCAAAGGAAACAAGAAGCTAGAGAAGCTCACACAACAGAGGTGTTGCATGAATAAACCTAGGGCACCATCACTGAATGAGCTTCCAGATTCTGGACCAGTTGACCTGTGTGGTCTTCAAGGGCAGTCCCATGAAGAGCACATTGCAGTAATCCAAACAGAAGATGACCAAGGTATGAGTGACCATGAGCAAGCATCCTGGGCTAGGAAACGACAGGATTGGCACACCAGATGAAACTGTGCAAAAGGCCCCCTAGCTACTTCTGTGAGTCCAGGAGAACCCCAAATTGTATATCAGCTCAGTCTGTGGAAGTAACACCCCATCTAGAATCAAAGATCAATAAGGAACAAAAACCCAGAGCCATTCCACCTTGCCAGGGTTGAGTTGATGCCAGCTCATTCCCATCCAAACCCTTACAACTTGTAGCACTCAGCCAGCAGCACTAAAGCATAAATTTATGTATAAAATTAAAGAAAAATAGATAGGAAAATTAATGTATTGATAGAAGAATTTGTCTCTTTCTGAGCCAGGCAACCTAACAAGAAGACTCAGGACAATTGCTTGAAGTAGAGGTGCAGATTTATTCGAAAAGCCAGACAACAAAGCAGAGCCACAGTTCGAAGATGGCCACAGAGGCACAGTTGCATGGGTGATTACCCTTATACCTTTCCTTTGGCTTTTCCCAGGAAAAGAGCCTGTCTTCTAGGAATTGTGGCAAAACTGCAATTTATGTATTTATTTATTTTATTTACAATCACATTTCTATGCTGCCAATTTCCGAAGACTTTGGCGGTTTACACAGATTAGGAATTACATTATTAACCCCACTCCCCTTGACTGGCCGGCAATGTTCACATCTGGGGCATCCTCTGAGGCTCCTGCTCTGCCTCTGGGATGGGCGAGTCCCATTCTACTCCTGTCATGGTCGGTCGGTTCCCTCCAAAGAGGTACCCATTGATCGAATTGCATTTTTCCATGCTTTCGAACTGCTGGGTGGGCAGGAGCTGGAGGTGAGTGAGGGGAGCTCACCCAATCATGCGGAGCTGCAGATCGAACTGTCAGAGTGCCAGCCATTTCTGACCGACATAACTGGCATCCTTAAGCCACTGTGCCACCACACATCTAGTTTCCTGGATGGCCAGAAGGTAGTTAAGCATCCCGTTGAGCTTGTGGAGGTTTTCTACTTAGTTATCATATCAGTTGGCTTCCTGCTTAATTAACATTGCAGAAGAAGTGATCTTTTGTCTTTTAATAGGCCTGATAACTGGTATTTATGTTTACTTGAATGGGCTGCCTGGAGAACCTTATGTATGTGTAAAGGATTTCCTGAGGAGATTTCTGATGGTTTTGATTGAGTTGCTGATAATTGCCAATCTTCTAGTGGGAGAGGCACTTCTTTGTTTTGTGGTCTGGAATTTTGCGGTCTGGGATCAGACATGGCCAAAGGTAGTGTGGTCTGGCTAGAAGGGTGTCATGGAGCTCTGCTCTTTTTACTTTCCAACAGATCAAACACTTTCAGGAGTTTTACTTAACTGTTGCGGAATCTAATAAAAGAAAACCTGCCATCTAACCCAGCAAACAAATCAAACCAGGGTTGCTTTGAAAGACTTTATTGCAACTCCTCCTTTCCCAGCACTGAATTGCACTTTACTTTGTCTTAACCTTGATGAAGTAATGCAAGATCAGTTACCCCTGGACTCCTGTACAAAGACCAAGGTAGTTGTGCTTAATAAGGAAAAGGAACTGTAAATTATTTTCAACTGTTCAAGGTGAGCCAGACTAGGAAACCGGAGTTATGCGGGTTACTATTATAGATAAATAATATAATTTATATAATTTATAATTTATATAATAAAAATAATTAATAATGTGATTTAATAATGTATAATTTTGACAGATTTGAGATGGAGTAGGTCTGAAGGAGCTTCATAGAGAATTTGAGAAATTATATAAATTATAATTTATAATTTATATAATAAAAGAAATATTACTTTTCCAAATCAAATATAGTAACAGAATCTTACAAGTCTGAATTTGCTTCCCCCCTCTCTTTGCTTTCATGAGAGGATCTTGCCGGAGTTGTTTTCTAAGATTACAGTTCTGCCCCAGACTCAGGTTTCGTTTATCTGACCATTGTCTTGGTAGTAGCTCCTATATCTCAAGGCCACCATAGTTATACATAAATGAGATTTAAAAAAAATGACAAATCAAGTAGATTGTGTATCTTGTCAGAGTTCTACTAAATATGGTAAAGTTGATTGAACAATTTAAAGACACGTGAATGCTGATAGAAAGCAAGAGAGTACTCAGTAATCCATTGTGAGGGACGAACACTGAAAAATGAAAAAAGTAGCTCTATATAACAATGTATCACAGTCACAATTGTACATACATCAAAGACACCATGGAATTTGCTGAGTTTCTATTTTAGAAATTATCCGATCAGGAGACTTCTCCCATGTATAATTTATGGCTAGAAAAAGCTACAAAAATAGAATCATCTTGCAATTTGTACAACCTAAGCTATTTAGTATCCGATCAGAAACCGATAAGAGGGATGTTTTAATGAGTTACCATGGTAACTCTTATTTGAATCAGAGACCCTCAGACAATCTAAGGAACCTTGATGTAAATATATTTGGAAAGTAAAGTACAAAGCAAATTCTCTTTTCCCCATTTAGTAATATATAAATTCAGTTGAGAATTAACATGCGTTTGTTCAGAATTCAGCCTAGGAGACGGCACATGATTGATTCACGACAGGCACAAGGGTTAATAGTTAACCAGTTTTAAATGGCAATGACATTGGATTAAGAGAAGCATCATTAATTCAGAAGATTTAAATGTTTTCAGTTACATTTCGGCAATCAAATATGGCAAGGTTATGCAAGTCTTATGAGAAAGTTAAGATACAGAATTTTGCAAGTGTTACCTTAGTAAACAGAGGGTGAGTGATATCCCCAATTCTGAGATAAGGAATCTCAAATTCTCTATGAAGCTCCTTCAGACCTACCCCATCTCAAATCTGTCAAAATTATACATTATTAAATCACTTATATCTCAAGATTGACCAATCACATCTACTGAATAATCCCACTGCATTATTATAATCCCAAATTAATTGGGATTATTTTGAAGTTGACAAATAATGTTTTATTTCCAATAGAAGATAATATCTGTACCTCAAGGATGAAGTGAGGAATTCTTGGTTTACTCTGAGCTTGGCTGTTTGCTTGAAGACATTTAATTAACCAACCAGGTAACACCATCTCACACTGATGGTGTTAGCTTGCTGGGTATTGAGATGTCGGCAAGCAAACAAGCAAGCTTGGGGAACACAAAGAACTCCACAATATGTTATTTTCCTGCAATCTTTTTTTGTCTCTGGGAGACCAAGATCACTTAGTTCAAATTATTAACATCCCTATGGAAGATTATTAAAAGAATGCAGAAAAGGGGAAGCCTCATTGTTTTGCCCCTCACTCAGCTGGAAATAAAAACCAGAAGCAGAGCTGCATTGTGTCTTTGGTCATGTAAAGACTTTTCAATTATTATAATTTTTTATTTCCACCCGTGGAAAAAAAAGCACACTATGATTCACAACAATTTTAACTAGTTTGCTCCTAATGCAAATGTGTCCTTGTAAGTGCAACTATGTGCTCCATGCAAGAGAAGGTTTGTTACTTTGGCTTTGATTACTGCTCCACTACATTTATTATCTTTACAGCTGGCAAATTTGATTATAAGATTAGTGTATTTGTACTCCTACCAAGAGGTCATATGTTTGATGCTTCAGGCAGAGAACATTGAAAGTTAATGCCTGAATATATAATGTTATTTGAAAGACTTGACCTGCTCAATCTGGATATACAGTAGTTTATTTTCTGGTTATGCAAAATGCAAGTATGGTGGTTCATAAACACAATTGCTGTGGTTTTGGAATAATTAATTTCCAGCTTTTCACTTTGAAAATATGACCCCCAATGCACATAGCTTTGATGCAAGCCTGTCTGGGACAGCATGTCTCCAGAGATAAAGACATAAGATAATAATTTTAATCTGACAGACATTTCATGCGGGGTACAGAATAGCCCAGGATTCAACATAATTATAAAATAATTCAGCGTTGTAATGCAACATTTTATAAACATATAAAAAATAATAAAATGAGGTGCCTCCACCTGTTAATAATAATACTGACTCCTGATAAACTTAGGGATATCAATACAGTTTTGATTTTGAACATGCATTTCCGAAATGGAGGATTCATTTCACTACAAGCTAAACATCAGTATAATGCTAACACAGGCTTTCAATGGCTTATTCCTTCTCATTTATTTTTTATTGGCAACTCCTCCATCTCAGAAGGAAGGAAGGAACCAAATGTACTTAGCCTCCAATATTTATCCCTACCCACACATATATGGGGAGGATTCTTGCTGCACCAAAGAAAGCTCTATTTGATTCCCTCCAATCTTTCTGCTGGCACTGTCTCCGAATATGTATTCTTGCCAGCTTAGAACTTGTGGGACATTCAAGAAGTTTTACCTTCAACCTGTGATTATTAGAATGCCAGCCATGTACAGACATTTTTCTCCTGATGCTAACCTCCACTTCTGTTAAAATAATCATTCTCCTTATACCAGCAGCATTCAAAGCATTTTTTTTAATTTTTTTTTCCTTGGAGGCTATATTGCAAGAAAGCTGCCAATTTCTTTCAATACAGTAACTAGAATTCTGCTCTCAAGGTTAAGCATATGTTTTGGGAAGTCTACCACTGCAAGAGAAATATGTGCTGTTATGTTAAATGTTTCTCTCATTTTACAATACAAATAAAAAAAACAACAACAACAATCTGTCTCCTATTTTTCAGGCCCTCTTGATTGGAGGGATAAAAAAAAATCTCCTGGATATGTTTCACACTTTAGCTGTATCAATTAACGGAAGTCAGCCACATACAGTCAGCTGTTTTTTCATTTACTAACTTAATGAGGTGAGAAATCATTCTCGTTTTCTCCATCCAAGTGAAGATAGATATGCTTCCTTAATGAACTTATGTATCTATCTGTGCATTTCTTAGCACATTAAGAGTAATCTGTAATCCTGATTGTTGGAATGAGTACCAACAATTTAGCTGTCCTGAGCATTAAATACTGGAATAAAGAGGCTTTCTTTTTTTCTCCTCTGTGCTTCTTCCACATTAATGAGCAGTATTAAGTTTGAGTCACTTAACAGCCCTCATTTCTATTGAGGTATTCTACCAATATTTCTGATCAAGACAGAGGGAAGTACCATCAACAACAACATCTTGTTTATCACATCTTGTTTACATCTAACAAGATCAGGCACTGGCAATTATCCAGATCCAAAAAAGGAAGTCATCCCACATGGAAGTCATTTCTTTTGAGGAAAGTCATTCCTTCTTTTCAATGGCACAATCATCTCTGCTGATTAATTTTTACCATGTCTGCCTTGGTAGGCCAAAACTTGGTTGATAGTGATCTTTTCCTTATCAATCAGGAAAAGTGGTCCAAATTGTGAGTTAAAACACAAGTCTTGTACCGTACAATTGCGCTCATTTCACACACTAGCAAGGTTATGCTCAAGATAATACAAGCTAGACTTCAGCAGTATGTGAACCGAGAACTACCAGATGTACAGGCTGGCTTTCGAAGAGGCAGAGGAACTAGAGATCAAAT
>JANHZU010006995.1:13905-25122 GCA_032468055.1 Acrochordus granulatus
CAACCATGGTGATTCACTGAAGATTGTAAGATCAGGTGTGACTCACTTAACAACTAGTCTTTATTGTGGTCATAAGTTGAGGACTACCTGTAGTCCATTGCCTTGATAGTTGTGCACTTTACAGAGGGCCATGCTGAGTATTATTGTAACAAAATGCAAGCCACATGCATTTTCCCACCCTGCTGAAAATGAACTGATCAAAAACATTAAGGCTGATTAATGGCTGCTCCCTGATGATCTGGGGGCTGAAAAGCACATTCTGCTGAAATAAAGAGACAGGCCGTATGCTTTCAGATATCAAGCCAGCATGCAATGGCTATTCCTTGCACATAATATAAATGCTCTCCCCTCACTAGAAGGTCTTCTAGCAAGAAAGAAAATGAGGATATCATCATTAATTCACTCAGACAGGGGGCTTGATGGCATCTCTATTTGGGAATTTATCTGATAGTTTAAATGGAAGCTAATGCTAGATTAAGGAGAGAAAAAACAGATTATAAAAGGAGAAAAATGGAGAAAGAGAGATGATATCAAGCTGGCAAGGCCCACAGGAGGGGGGAAGTAAAAATCACTTGCTGGGGTGCCGAGACCCTCAGAGTTTTCCCTTGGCTGCTGTGCGCTTGAAACTACTCCGGACCAACAGCCTGTCCTTTTCACCTTGCCAGATCAGACCACAATTAGACCATCTTGGGCTGTCTGCATTTAATGAGCTTATAAATAAATGCACTGGGATTCCAGCCATCCGTTGATTGATTGATTGTGCAGCTGTCTTATGATTAACCCAGATTTTTCAACTAACCCCTGGAAGAGAAGCTGTTGAAACAAACGTATTCTTCTGAGATCATAACATTTTTGCTCTAACTCCAATTAGATAATTATTTTTTGCTTTAGTTAGGCACATGATACCTCCTAGATCAATGTTTCTCAGCCTTGGCAACTTGAAGATGTGTGGACCTCAACTCCCAGAATTTCCCAGAGACTTTATCGTTAATATCTAACCTCTCTTTGCTTGATACCCAGCTTAAGGTGGGGAGGACGAGAGACCAATGGGCTACAAAACTTCCCCAACCCCTTTGTAAACCAAAGTCTCACTCCAGCAGTTAAGGGAAGGAGCCTTCCTGTTGTAAGTTGGGAATGAGCAACTTGAAGATGTGTGGACTTCAACTCCCAGAATTCCTCTAGCTGCTCAGAATTCTGGGAGTTGAAGTCCACACATCTTCAAGTTGCCCAGCTTGGGCACATCTATAGTAAGTAATTAACAGAGGAAATAACAATGAACATCATGCTGTTTGCTTCTATCCTGGCACCTCCTGCCTTGGTATCCATCGTGCAAATTCTAAAATAGCCGTCAATGCAAGAATTTCAGAAAAGGGGTTGAATCTGTCTGATTGGGCAATTCAGAAAATCGGTGAAGTGAATCAGCTCCATTCGGTGCTTTGAGTGACCAAACGGGTCCAGTGGAATCGGATCGAAAGCGTCCGATTTGACGAATGTTTTGACCTGGCCTGCTTTGTCGGACTGACTTTTGATGAAACCACTGGGAGTTTTTGCTCGTCTCCTGCATCCTTTCCACATGCAAGGAAGCAGCGTCCGAATCTTGCAGCTGAAGTCTAGAAAAAGCAAGCCGCCTCTTAAATTGCATTCAATCTTCCTAGATGCACTGTGCAAAATTGAAAAGGTGGTGCTGAGATGACGCTTCTCTGCAGTTTATTGGTTCTGGCAAATGCTCAATTCCGCCACCACCTTCTCACACCAATTCTGCTCTCCAGGAGCCTTCTAAAAATAAGTCAAGGAAAAATAAAACACAGACTGTGGATATTTGTGGATTCTAGCCCTGGACCTCCAAAATGAAGCAGATAATTAGCACGAAGAATTAGAACTGGCTTTAATTTGAATTTCATCCAGCAAAGTTTTCCTAATGCGAGTCACTGGGAGTCATGTGGCATGTGATTTATTTATTTATTTGTATCCCACTTTTATTATTTCTACAAATAACTCAAGGCATATTTAACACACCTTCCTCCTCCTGTTGTCCCCACAACAGCAACCCTGTGAGGTGGTTGGGTGGAGAGAGAGGGACTGGCCCAAGGTCGCCCAGCTGCCTTTTGTGACTAAGGTGGAACTAGAACTCACGACTTCCTGGTTTCTAGGCTGATGCCTTAACCACTAGATTAAACTGGCTCAAATTCAATCTATTCTGGTTGGTCACGTAGTTAGCTAGATTTTTAGCCTGAATTGGCATTTATTATAATTGAGCACCTCTTTTGTGTAGTGGTTAAGGCATCAGGTTAGAAACCAGGAAACTGATAGTTCTAGTCCTGCCTTGGGCACAAAGCCAGCTAGGTGACCTTGGGCCAGCCACTTTCTCTCATCCCTAAGAAGGAGGCAATGGCAACTGCAGGAACTCGTCCAGGCAGTCCTGCAGAACTGGATATGATTCAAGGGAAGAAAAAAATATTACAGGTAGTCCTCTACTTACAACCATTCATTTAGTGACCATTTGAAGTTACAGAGGCACTGAAAAAAGCAATTTATAACCAGTCCTCACACTTACAACCATTGCAGCATCCCCACAGTCACGTGATCAAATTTTGGATCCTTGGCAACTGGCTTGGATTTACAATGATTGCAGCATCTTGGGATCGGGTGATCACCATTTGTGACCTTCCCAGCCGACATCCCACAAGCCAAAGCAATGGGGGAAGCTGGATTCACTTTAACAACTGCAGTGATTTGCTGAACAGCCATGGCAAAAAAGTTTGTAAAATTAGGTGTGATTCACTTAACAGCCTCCTTGCTTAGCAATGGAAGTTCTGTCCCAATTGTGGTTGTATTTTGAGGACTACCTGTATATATTATTATTATTATTTACTTACCCCATGTGACGGATAAATGAGCCATCCCCAGTCACCAATAATTTTGGATGTATCCAGCAAATTTACTGCAGAGACAGGAGAAAAATATTATTTAGAGGATCTGAAGCAATGAATCCTGCATGAATCTGGACATTTGGGCACAGTGTGTTGTCCAAAGACAAGAATTAGGTTTGCTTAACTCTGATGTCAGGCTTAGGGGGTTGATGAAACCACACAGAAAAGTTGCACCATCAGAGGCTGGGAACTGTGTTTGTTTTCCAGGCATGTTGTCCAGATGTTTAAAAATGCTCCCAAACCACTGAACAAAACGGTTTGCCACTGCAGATCATGATAAATTTCCAAAAGAGGCTCCTGGAATACCAATTTATAGCTGAATGTTAGGAAGATGGTTAGGAGTGGTTTTAATTGTGGTTACAAAAAAATAAATCAGGAATTGGGTGGCACTTTTGCTAACATCCTTTTTAAAAGGCCAACATATTATCCCTTTAAAATAAATATTAGAAAAAGATACCACCAGATTTCTTCTTTTTCTATCTTTCCTCCTCCTTTACCCTCCAGACAATCAGTCTTATATTGCTACAGGGGATTAAATCCCAATTTCAAATCAGCACAGCATCCTGCCATATTCGGATTTGCTGCTCACTCTGGGGGAGACCATGGCAGGAGGAAAAAAAGCAAAGTCCCATATCTAAAGCTGATAGTCCACAGGAAATCCGGATTAATTATAATGGGAACATTATTGAGGACAATGGGGGGGAGGTAGGTGGGAAACCAGCATTGAATTTTGGGTGTTGATTCTCTTTAATCCAACTTAGGATCTGGTGGGAAAAATGGGAAATCTGTGACTGTTTACAGCAACATTGGGGGGGAACCAGGAAAACTAGGGGACATTTATCATCATTTAACTTTGGGATTAAACCTGATGGTTCTCCCAATGAACCTGCCCCCGTCTCGGTTGTAAAAATAAAGATGCTTTTTAAGTTTCCTCTAATCAGACTCCAAATATTTTTAAAGGCAAACAAGTCTGACCCCCGCTTCCCAACTCTGGTAGTGTCAGCAGCCACCTCACCATCTGAACTTCAAGGCCATAATTTATTTTATTTTATTTATTTATTTATCAGGTCTATATGCTGCCGAAATAAAAAAAAAACGACTTTCAGCGACTTACAATAAAAACAACTCATAAAAACAACTTAAAACAGCTAAAAAACATTAAAATAAACAGACCAGGAAAGAGAGGGCAGATTAAATACGGAGGAGATGACAGTCACCTCCAGGATGAAGCGTCCGTATCAGAGCCCTTTGCCAGTTGGCAGAGCCAAGTCTTCAGGCTCTTCCTGAAGGGCGCACAGGTGGGCATGGACCTCACCTCTGGGGACAGGATGTAACACAGGGCAGGAGCCACAGCAGAAAAGGCTCTTCTTCTAGATCCCAAGAGCCGAAATTCCTTGGCTGACGGGACCCTGGATCTGGTGGTGCGGGACATCCCCATTGAGATAACCCGGTCCCATGCCATGAAGGGCTTTAAAGGTCAAAACCAACACCTTGAATCACACCTGGAAGCAGACTGCAGCCAGTGCAGCTTGTGGAATAAAGGGGTCACATGGGCCATTGTATGGGCCCCTACAATCATCCGCGCAGCTGCATTCTGCACCAGCTGCAACCTCCAGATGCTCTTCAAGGGTAGCCCCATGTAGAGTGCATTACAGTAATCCAAAGACGAGATGACGAGGGCATGAGTGACCAAGTGCAGGGAGTCCTGGTCTAGGAAGGGGCATAACTGGTACACAATATTGATTTATTTATCTATCTATTTATTTTACACATTTCTATGCCGCCAATTTCCAAAGACTCTTGGCGGCTTACAGAGATTAGTTATTTATACAATTGTGTAAACTAACCCCCCCCTGTTGGCTGGCGATGTTGCATCCAGGCATCTCCGCATTTCTGCTCCGCCCCCGGCAGGAGGGTGGGTTGCTTTCGACTTGCCGCTCAACTCTCATCGCTTGCCTACTCGCCGCCTGCCTTGCCCGTTCCGCCGAAGCCAGCCAGCTCCTACCAACGGGGTACCCAATTTATCTACCCGCCAGTTTTTACATGCTTTCAAACTGCCGGGTGGGCAGAAACTGAAGCTAAGTGACGGCCGCTCACCCAGTCATGCAGAACTGCGAATCAAACCTGCCAGCATGCTGGCCATTTCTGGTCGACACAACTGGTGGCACTAATCCGCTGCGCCACTGCACAATATGCAGTCATGCAAAGGCTCTCCTAGCCGTAGAAACTACCTGCTCATCGAGTGGGAGTTGCGAGTCCAGGAGAACCCCCAACATACACACCGGATCTGCCTGGGTCAGTGCCATCCCACCCAGAGTTAAGGATGGCAACGTCCCAGAACCAGGACCCCAGCCACCCAGAGCCACTCAGTCTTGCCATGGTTCAGCCGAAGCCCGGGTCCCCCATCCAGACCTGTACAGCCTCCAGACACCAGGTTAGGGCCGAGACAGCGTCACTTGGTCACCAGGGACAGAGATGTAAATCTGAGCACCATCAGAGTACTGAGGGTATCTCAACCCATGGTGGCAGATGATCGCACCCAGTGGCTTCATGTAGATGTTAAAGAGGAGGGGAGGAAGGACCGCTACTCTGAGCCACGCCACAGAGTAGCGGTCAAGGATGGACTTCTCTCTCCTGGCGAAAGGCACTGAGCCAGCGCAAAACTGCACCCCCAAGGGTGCCGTGGTTGACAGAATCGAAAGTTGCTGAGAGGTCAAGGGGAGCTAGGATGGATGCACTCTCTCCATCCCGCTCTCGCCAGAGATCATCCACAAGAGCAACCAATACTGTCTCCATCCCATGACCGGGCCTGAACCCAGCCTGAAAAGGGTCCAGAAAATCCGTTTCCTCCAGGATCCTCTGTAGCTGCCAAGCGACCACTTTCTCAACCACCTTGCCCAAAAGACATGACTTAGTGACTGAACAATAACGACTAAATGTATTTGTGCTTACAAATTCAAGCTAAAATAGGAATCTTGGAAGCCTTCTGTTATTTCTTTTTCTGTGAACTATCAAAATTCATAGTAATTTAGATGTACTACAGCATCTAGCTTGTAAATTACTGAAAATAAAGGCATCATTTTGGAAAACCATGATTGGCAGTTTAACATATTAGATATTAATGTAACTGATGCCTCCAACATTCATTGGATATCAGGAATTCTGTGTTCTCTTCTTCAGTCAAGTTTGTTTGTTGATCAAATTAATATGCTGCTGAATTCAGAAAATTACTTTCAGGGGCTCACAGTAAAAAGTATCCTTAATCTTAAGGATACTTATGATTGCTGTGCTTACCCATGTCTTAGATAAAACACTTTTAAAGGTGCTGTTAATTTTGAATTCTTTTCGGACAGGCTGTCTGTGCTCCTATAAATGAATTTCTGGGATTGGATAAGGCAGAAAAGGAAGAAAATAGGGTTTATTGGGACAAGAGGTGAAGAGAATATGGTTCTTGGGTGGTTGAAGTCAGTGGAAGTAAAGGCATATATTATGGGGTACAAAAGTCTCTTTCCTAGTTCTATGCTGACTTCAAAGTGGTGTAGATTTTTTCCATTTCCCAGCAAATTTGGCTAGCAGAAAGCTCATTTCCTTGAAGCTTTTATTTATATAATCAATATGCATTATTCATTATCTTTACTTCATCATGCAAAGTTTAATTGTATTATGTCAGACATGCACACATTAATTGTCAAGCTTATTGCTTTGGCCACATGTACAAGATGGGCATATTTCATCAAACCATGTTAGGACCAATTTTGGACATTTTTGTAGTCAAAGGCTATTACAAAGCATCTAAGGTAACCAAAGTTTATCTCTGGGTAGACTAAGCCAGTTTTAGACCTGTCCAGTTGGTGCTTTTGTGGCTAAGGCTGTCACAAAGCTCCTAAGATTAACTGAACTTTATGTCTAAGCAGGCTTATTCCACAGTGGAACCATTTTTGCTCATACAATTGTCTTGCTTCCACCTGGCCATCAGGAAATATGGTAATTATTCAAAACAAAATAGATCTTAATAGCCTGAGAAGTTTGGTCTTAGTAAGGAATATTATTTTAATATCAGTTAATCAGTTCTCCATTCTGTGAAAGAATATTAGAAATAAATTTGAGTCATAATAGCTCTATATGTGGCATGGTCTCCATGAGTTATTCAGGGGGGCCATATCTGGATTGTGAATATCCTGAGCAACACCAGATGACAGCAAAAGTACGCCATATGTCTAAAGTTAATGTACCATGTTTTTCAGTTTCAAGAGGTTAAAAAAAACAGCAAGGCTATTCATTTGTTCCAGAACCTATTTAGTTGATAGAGATAACAACATGATCAAAGTCAATTCCAGCCATTTAAAACTTTTTGCTGAAAATCCAAACTACTTCAGACATTGGTGGGGGGGCTCTTGTAATGGCAGAAGTCTTTTCTTAGGCAAATGTGTCTGATTTTGTTTTTAGATTATAGAAGTTAATGTAAGCATGACCCAACTCCAATTTCTCTCTCCCTTTTATATAACAGAGTAGAGTTGTGTTATACAACAAAGTTAAACCTTTGGTCTGAAAACACAAATACATTATTTCAAAGCAGGGCGTTCCTTGCTGCATAACCTGAAACATTTTGTAGCTATGAAGGGTTTTCAAATCAAAACACACCCACATCTTTTGTACCAGGATCATCCATCAAGATGTGCACCACAATTTAGAAAATGTGAAATATTCATATATAAGAGAAGCTCTTTTCAAAGGCAGATGCTTTTTCAGTTTGTTATTTAAACTTATTGATTTACAAATGATTTACTGTCATCTCTCAACTTAAGTTCCAAGCCATATTCTTACTTCTCCTTCATTTGCCATAATCAATAGGAACTCTTTTCTCAAGGCACTGTTATACAGTTCATTTAACTTGTTTCTCAGCAAAAAAAATTCTTTAGCAATGCAGTGAAGGACCCTTATATGCCTTGCCAGTGGATCAAAGTCAAATGAATGGTATGTCTCTTGTTTTTATCTTCTGTGATAATATTATGAAATTCCTCATAACATACAGATTGTTTTTAACTGTCTGGAAAAATCATAATGCTCTGAAGTCAGTACAGGTTGTTTTATTGCTGCAAAAAAGTAAAATAGAATGAAACATGCAAGTCATCTAAGATAAAACTCTGTGAACTCTCTATAATCAATGTACCAGTCATATAATAGAACAGCACTGTGCACAGCTAAACACATTTTTTTTATTATTATTAGTAATTGCAAATAGAATGTGCAACAAGACATAGCAATGTATAATTATTTCCCATCAGGAGCACTTGTATTCAGGATTTCAGGTAAGTAATTTTTTCACTCTCTAGTATTTGCTATTGTTTTCTAGTTGTCATCCAACATTCATTTCATTACCAAAAATACTCAGTTTTAATTTAGCATTCCTCTGTATTTTTAAAGGCATATTTTGCTTATTTTCAGATTTCTGCATGCCATATCTGAATATACTGATATCTTATTTTGCTGTAACTTTGTTTGTATTTCAATCCTCTTCTCCAATTCTGAGTTCACCTTCATATAAAAGTGTTGCATCAGTTCAGAAGCACAATACACTATGTATGCTGATTTTTGAGAGCTGAGTCGTTTTTTTTTTTGCTCATTAAGAAGGTTCTTCTGACTTTTGGGATAGTTTGAAGATTTGCCATTGCTAGATACTCTTGCCTCATCCCAAGTCTCAAAGTTGATTCATAAGGATACCCTTAATTTATGGTATAATAAGCCAATGAGAATTCAAAGAAGAATTCAAGAATCTACAAGTGCAATTAATGCCATCTCACTACTGATTCTGGTAGAAATACTCAAAATGTATTTCCTACAGGACCACTAGAACTGCAAATTATGTTATAGTTTCTATCCATGGTGTTTATTTTTTGGTAAAAATACAGGACTAGTTTACCATTGCTTTCTCCCACACAATGGTTATGTACCTGAACAATTTTCCAATATTCATTCTCTGAGTGAGATGGGTGGAATTTAAATTTGACAAATAAGTGAACAAATGTGTTCTTTTATCTAGGAAGCTAGGATGACATTCATACCTTCTTCACATATATTCCCAGTGTTCTTTATTCATCCTTTACAGATCAAATAAAGTAGGGAGAATCCCTTCTGAGATATTTGCCACATCCATATTCTTTCTGAAGGCTAAGCTACCGTTTATCCAATCATTCCCTGAGCTGTGACTCTTCCCCTTGTCTCTCAAGGTAATTCCCACAGAGAATTATACATCTCTCTCAAGAACACCACCTCCCTTTGCCACAATGAGGCAGTACAGAAGACTTGATGTCTTTTCAATTTCATCAATAATATGTAATATTAAATCTGCTTCCATTTTTTGCAAAGTGACTTGATTTTGGAATGTTAATATGCTCTTATCTTTGCCACATTTCCAGGAAGAGAAATAAATGTAGTACTGTTGCCAGTGTTGCATAACAGTATTTTTTGACCAATTGTGTGGAAATATTTTCTTTAAATCAAGCATTATGAATCCTTAAGACTCATATTTCTAGGACAGGAAATATAAGGTTGTCTATTTTTTTTCTCTTTGGTGATTTGCCAACGCCTAATAACATTTTAGAAGTACTGCAAGTTGGTAGGATGAGGAGGAAAGTTTTTCCACTTAGGTAAAGTAATTGTGTCTGTTCAATATATTTTTAATTACATTTCTATTGTACATTTTATATATTTTGTTCTAGACCACTTTACTTGAAAGCTTCAGTCCTAAGCACTTAGCTAAAGAGTAAATTCCATTGGGCACAATGGGACTGACTCCCAAATAAGTTTCACAGGCTGTATATATTGAACCATGAGTATTGTTCTTAGAGAAGAGAAAAAAGAATTAAGATTTAGAGATGAATAATAAAGAAAGGAAGAGTGGGTAGGCTCCTCAAAAATGGAGATTAAATTTCAAAGTAAGGAAACAAATATTTATCCTGTGTATAAAAAAATAAAATAAAACACTTATAAGATCATTCTGTCTAAATAACTTCTGCTTCGGAAGACAGGATTACATTATATTTCCTTCTGGTTCTAGAAGATTTTAGTCCATAAACTGGGGTAGATTTACATTCTTTGTTTTCCTTCTCTAGGTTCAGCTATTGCTCTTCAGGAGATTTATACAACAAACATTTCCAGTAAACTCCTCCCTGCTGTTTAACTTCAAGCAGAGAATAAGTTGTGGTTTCTTAGGAATTTAGCCAACTGGTCTTTGTAGACTCCCTTACTAGAGGTAGAAGGGATTAGTTTACAGCCCAACTGTGTTTGTATTTTAATTTAGCAGGAATTCCTAGAGGTTTGCATGTTAGATATGCCCATGTGTATCTTCACAAATTCCCCCCACTAAGGCACCACTTTGCTGTGGTTGGGGGGCTTGTATACTCTGAAGAAGATGAGAACTAATGCCAGAGGTTCAACCATACTGGACAGATCTTATCAGAGGAGCCAGACAAAGAGCGTCTCCCACCCACAAAAAAATATGAGAAGTAAATTCCAGAAATCCCTACTGGCTCAGTCATGACCTGGATTAACAAGGACTGCGCTAGATGTTCTTGGGGTTTGTGGACATCTCGTGAAAAATGGGCTACAAAACTCTACTGGAGAAGGGAATGGCAACCCACTCCAGTAACCTGCCAAGAAAACTCCATGGACAGTAACAAAAGGCTAAAAGTTAGGAGACCAGAAGATGAGCCTCTCACATCAGAAGGAATTACAAGTAGCTCCAGAAAGAGTGAAATGGCTGGGTCAAAGCTGGAAGACTGCTCAGCTGTAGACATGTCTGAAGGTGAAAGGGAGATCCAGTGCTGTAAAGAACAATATTGAATAAGAACATGGAACGTTGCCAAGAAAACTGCAAGGACTTGTTTGTGTAGTTGCAGGAATCAAGATTTAAGTTGGAGGCACCAAAATTAATAAACAATAATTCATGTATGCAATTAAATATCAGTTTCCTTAGCTATGGGAAATATACTATTAAATCTGTTGTCCAGTGTAAACTTAACTGGAGGTCAGTAGTATTAAAAAACAGTAAGCATAGATTGCAGCATAAGTCAATAAGAAAGCAAAGTAGTAATAAAATTTCCTATAAAATCCTAGTGCTTTGTCTGCATTGACCAATACGTTTCTTCAAAAAAATGTTAATATGATTGGCTCTATCAGAAATGCAGAAACCTAGATATAATACTAAATCTCAAATACAGTGGTGCCTCACAAGACGAGATTAATCCGTTCCGGAAGAACGCTCTTAGCGCGAAATTCTCGTAAAGCG
>JANHZU010006995.1:31044-50172 GCA_032468055.1 Acrochordus granulatus
CAGGCCTCTCTCATCTTTTTAAGTGGGAGAACTTGCACAATTGGTGGCTGACTGAATACTTTTTTGCCCCACTGTAAGTATGAATTGCCTCTACCATTGATTGCTTTACTGAATTCAAATAGTTGTAGACCCACTCTTTGTTTAGTAACTCCCTCAGTAGTGACCATTCACAAATATGACAGTAATAAATGGTCATAAAAGTTCATTTTTTGGCCAATAACCTTTATGACCACATTTTGTGTGCCTGATAGCAACACACAACAAAGTAAGAGAATGAGAGAATTTTACCTGAATGAGATAGCAGCCACCAGTGATCTGCCCAGCATTTCTTCCCCTCAGTCACATGTTAACTTACTCATTTTGTGTAATAGCCTGGTTGTGAGAACAGATCTCAGTCACTAAGCAAGGAAAGGGTACTTTTCAAAATAAATGATCCCATAATGTATTGTTTTATATCCAGAGTAAAGAGAAGGAACAATGCATTCCCACTATGGACATATTGTACGGAAAATCTCCATAGCTGCATTGTAACTAAGCTGCAGCATAATTGTAATTACAATGGAGACAAAAAGCTCTCTTACATACTATATGAACACTTTTTACATCTCTACAATGCAATATAAACATCTCTACTCTATTTAATCCCACCCAACCTTTGTACTAAAAAAAAATTAGAAGTCACTGTCCCATAAGCTTATAGAGTGTTTTCAGGAATAGGGCCTTGGACACAACACCCCAAATACCACACTTTCTCTTAAATACACTAGAGCTTGCATTTTCACTCAGACTTATCATGTTTAGACTGCTTTGTTGTTGTCCTTGGATCTCCAAGATATTTTTATTCTAGTGCACATTATATTATTATTTTTAGTAACCTATCTTTTGAAATCTCTTTATTTCTGTTGCTTTCTATTGCTTACAAATTAGCAGATGGAAGTATTTTGCTGATGTTGTTTTATGATGTTTCATATTCTTAAAAACTATTTTATGAAAACTTTTTGTTCTTTTCTTTGAAAATTGTTTGCACCTGCTTTATCTACTTAAAATAAACGTAGAGCATAGTTTCATGTAAATTTTCCTCTGACAATTGTTCACAACACCATTGAAGCACATGGCAATGCTTTTTTTCACGACAATTCTTCATGTTGATTTTATTCAGATAAGAGCTGGCCTATTTTTGCCTCCAGATTCAAAGATTTTTAAGTATTCTGACCTTTGATTCTCAATTCCCTTTCTCTATGTACTACGGCAACAGGTCTGTCCCTTTTTCTCTCCATGACTGTGTACTGGTCCTTGGCTGCTACAGTCCACCTTGTTTCATTGATCAACTGAAGATCTTTTCTTTTTCTATAGAACTGTCATAATTTGATTCGCTGTGGTTCAAGCAGAATCTGCCCTTTGATGTTCAAACTCTTCTTCCTTAGCATCAACTTGTAATCATACATTGAGATAAAATCATCAGCTCAGCCATTCTGGTTGATCATGTGTTGAAAACTTACATTTATTAGAATATGTACATAGGGCATTTTGGATTTCATCTTCTTACCTAGCAGAACTTCCTTCAAGAACAACATGATTATATGAACAATATGATATTATCATTCTGTCTAAAGGAAGACCTGGTTCCCACTATTCTAAATAAGCATATTTTCAAGCAAATTTGATAGGTTTATACCTTCCGCTAAGCTATAAATAATGGCTCAAAAAGTTACACGTTTTATAACTTACATATGTTAGTACTATATTGGAAAGGGGGAGCTAAGTGGGTAAATGAGGACATGAGTGGGATGCATCACTATGCAAATGCCATGACTTACGTAATTGCATCAGATGTAGGGTCACAAGTAAGAAATTCCAGCATTACATGATGATATCATTATTTTGGTATTATGATTTGTTATGGATGCTACTGCCCACATAACAAGCAAGCAAATGTCACTTCATACTGGGACACTATCTGAATTTTCAAGACATACTAAATTGCAAAATGCAGATGATAGGCTTATAAATATACTATTTTATCCTTCAAATCCACACTGCTCTTTATATATGATTTTCACTGTACCATATCAAAACTAAACATAATAATATAAGTTTGTTTTAATTTCTCAAACCTGTTTCATTCCATATGACAGTGAAAATTGGGAGTGTATGGCTAATCTTGATAATTGAATAGCTTAACATATACAATCATTTTCATGGGTATAAATTGAATTCAATTGATTCTGAGTTCTCAAAAAGCAGATGTTGCTGAACTTTGTGCTAATTCCCTTTACATCTACAGATCTGTGTGGCAGATTTAAAAGATCCAGCTTTTCACAAACCATTCAGTTTCTGAAGTAGATTGTTTCATGTCATGTATCCCTTTCTATGAACTTAAAAATGATTAGACACTGCACATTATTATGGGCATTTAATGGATTTTTATGATTGATTGCAGACTGATTCTGCCAGTTGCTTCCCCTGAGCAAAGTCAAAAGAACATCTTGAATCAAGGACAAGAGAAGAATTTGGTTTGCAGGTGCCACACAAAACTTCCAAACTTGCTGATAGATCATACAGTATCTCTGCCAACAAGTGCTTATAGCCTGAAACATTGCTGCTTTCTTCAGCATTATTTCTCTTACATAACATGTTTTTACAGCAGGAAAAAAAATTGTGATAATAACACAGCATTGATGCTGGTGCTTACAAGTACAATTAATAAGAATATTTGTGTGCTTTGGGAGACAAAAATATCATGTAATTATTATTTCTCAAGGAAATTTATAGGAACATACATTGACCAAACAGACTGTTTCAAAAAGGACCAGTGCCTCTTTAGTTGTGACCTTTACTTGATTATATTTTATCAAGAACCTGCTTTGCTAATAAATTAGTGCTTCTTTGTTCAATACTTTTCTTTGTTTTCTTTCCCATGTGGGTGATGATGATGATGATTTTCATATTTAATATCTCTACAGATGAAAAAATGTTACTGTTTTGTTCACTTTCAACAGCAAGAAAGTTAAAAAATGCATTGTGGTAACTTAGTTTGCAAATCCACCTCAGTATCTATACTACATTTTGATTACTGAGACCTGTACAGTAACATAATCAGCATATTAGTCATTGTCAGATAGCTGAAATGTTCTCAGCATTTTTCAGATTCTTACAAAGTCAGAGATTCCTCTGAAAGCTACAAAGGTTAGATCAGTGATGAGCAATTATAAAACCAAAGAAATCCATTTCATCATTAATTAGTCCAGAAGTATCTAATTCAATATATAGTCCCTGTTGGAATACATTCCCCCTTTTCTCCTTCATGCTTCTCTCCTTTCTAATCTTGAAACCACCCTTCCACCCTAATAATCCTGTCCCATATTCATTTGATTGTGTGTAGAATGGTGTAAGATTAGACTATTAGAAAGTATTCTGTTTCAAGGAAGGAAACACTGCAGTTTAGAAGAAAATTCATCAGAAAAGAGTAGATGTCAATACAAACTACACACACTCCTGGAAGCAGTTTAATCACTAGGTATAGATCTCCAGTGACATACAATATATTTACTTAAATATATATTCTCAGTGATTTCAGAATTCCAGATTATCTTAATCTTGTAATCAGAACTTCATAAAAATGCATAAAAAGTGCTTAATTTTTTTTTCATCAGCCATTAACATAGCTCATTATTTTACTCATCTCTCAAATTTCTTTTAATAAAAACTAAACCTATCCCTCTGACTGTCACCGGGGTGCTCATTCATTATTCTTCTCTCAATTTCAGGAAGAATTTGTGTCTAATCACGATGCTTTATCTCTTACAAATCTATTTGCATATGAGCTGGGCAAGTGGGCATGAAGAAAAATGGAATCCAGCTAATATTATTCATTAGGAAGATCTAACACTTTTAACTGGTTTTCATTAATTATCTCAGTTTCCTCTTTCAAATGCAGAGTGAGGGAGCATGGAAAGTTCTCTTTCCCACATTGATAATCATTCATTATTCTTACATCATTACAGGAATCTGTAGACAAAATCGGTGCTTAATTTAGTCTAACATCTATTTAGTTAATAGATGCTTAACATCTCTATAGATGGCAGGACTGCAATGTTAATAAAGCCTTTCCAAAAGGGTAAAGATAACGTCTTCTTCAGGCTGAATTTGACCTCTACTTCTTTCATATTTGTATCTATATCACTTTCTTGGCTACATTTAGTCTGGTGCGTAATTTAATCTGGTGCTTAACATCTCTATAGATGGCAGGACTGCAATGTTAATAAAGCCTTTCCAAAAGAGTAAAGATAACGTCTTCTTCATGCAGAACTTGACCTCCACTTCTTTCATATTTGTATCTATGTCACTTTTTTGGCTACACTTTGCAAATGATTTACAATTTTCTTCATGGATGATAGCTTTTGCAGCTAACCAGGTCTAACCCAGATGGGTTTTTCTGGAAATCATCCTACAGTACATTGCCTAGCTGTTGCTACCTAGCCATTGTTCACCCAGAGTTTTAGCAAATAAATAGACTTTACAAAAATAAAAACATAGTAACTTCTGTTTTGAACTGAAGAGATTTTAAAAACTCAGGCCAGTCTTGAAGGCACCCATAATTATAATTAGAAATATGACTGTCTAGGTTATTTGTTAGTTTCTGAGGTGAGTGGAGACTAAAATCTCTGTTCCCCTAAACTACCTTATGCAGTTGTCTTTTACCGGGATGTAAGTTTAGTAGTCTATTTGGGACTGTAGTTCCTTACTGTATATTAGATTGCTCACATGTTGGAATTTATTCGGGCATTTCTGTTAGCTTGATGGTGTAATAGGCTATCAGGGATATTCATCATCTACTTTGTTATATTTTTTGTGGCAAATGAAGTGGTATCTTTTCTTTTGATAAGTTTATTCTCTCTCACTATACAAGTTTATGTTTAATGAATATGTACACCTATTATTTAATATGAGACAATGTTGTAAATAGTAGTATTTCTTTAATATTGATAAGACATCTGAGACTCAGTCTCAGATTCTTTCAAGGTGCTAGAAACACCTTTGAATCCCAACAATTAAATGACACCAATGTTCTGCATTCTTTCAGGCACAAGACCTCCATCTTGTAAAGGGGACAGGAAGAGGGACATGGAGGAATCTGAATATGTTGCCTGAGAGTTAGTGAATTAAGGATGAGAACATGACATATAATCAACTGTCCTAGCCCTCCACTTATCATAAAACTCCGTTATGGAGAAACCATAACAGAAGAAGGAAGGTGTATGAAAATCTATCACTTTTAGAGTTAAGATTGCTTCTGACAAACATAACCATAATTTTTGAGTTAATTAATCAATAGAGAACTACAGTAACTACACTGAGGTATTATGAAGCTACAGTAACTTGTAAGCTGTTTCACTTATACTCCATAGCTATAGGAAAGCTACTGGTAAGATTTTGTCTTTTAGGCGCCATAATAACAAGATAATCACCTTGTGGTGATACTGTGCACACTGGATACTGTGCATCTTAACTGTTTGTTCTTTCACTTCAGGCAGCAAAATATCTTGGGTTGGTCCTGTTTCAAGTAAGATGATTGAGTTACATCTGCTTGCTAAATGGTGGCCTCATGCCAGCTCTGTTAATCATTTCAGCTGCAGTTCTAAACATAAAAGCCAGATTTGCTTCTGAGAGAACATGTATAGGATTACATCGTTATTCTCTCAAGTTCTAAATCATTCTAATGGTTTATGGTGGGGAGAGAAAACATAGGGAAAAGCTGAAGCCCACCTATTGAGCATAGTATATATAAAGTTTATTATAATATAATGACTCAAGAAAAGTCTCACTTTCATGAAAAGCCAAGAATGCGTCTTAGTATTTTGTTTTGTTTTCTCTCTCCATGTCTTTCTTTTGCCAAGAAATCAACAAAAGCTTAATTCAAAAGACACAGCCAGAATGTCATTCTCCAGCATGACTCAAAGGAGGGAGAAAGCTTTGCACTTGGAATAGTAATAAACTGCAGACATCTTTCCTAATTGAGGACATCAGTTCCTTGAAATGCCTAGATTCTGATAATTAAATACTAGAGAACCTTACACCTTTGCTTTGGTGATTATGCATTTCAGAAGACAAGAGAGTGAGTAGACAAAATTGATGTGACCTCTCTCTTCAACCATATTGTCAAAAAGTTTTTAAAATCTTAATTCTGTATAAATGTTTCCTGTTTAGTCTGTCTCTTGATGAAACAAACATCATTTAAATCTTCATATATTGGCACTGAAGTTGATTAAAGCAACAAGCCATTGATAACAACATCAACTGCTATCAGCAAGTTTCCAGGGACAAAATATGGTCTTGAAAGCTTCAAAAAGCATGTCTTCAAGAGAGAGTTGTCCAAGCTGCTTGAAGTATCTTAGCACATGTAAAATATCACAGTGATATCTACATTTTGCCCTCGGGAAGTATGCTTGGAATAGGCCCTTTAGTATTACTGGACTGTATTAGAAAATAATTTAACTCTATTAGAAATATAATATCTTTCCTTTTCTTGCTTCACATTCAAATAAATGCAGCACATGATATTTTAAAGCTACAGTTGTATTGGATTTCTAAAAGCTATACAACTAATATGATTACATTGGGAACCTTGTATTGCTTTCAGCAAAAGATATCACTAGGAGAAACACCAGAAGGAATCTCTATTTCATTTTTCAACTTACATTTTAAAAAGCACCCAGTCATGTATCTGTGCTTAATAGTTGCTGCAAGAAAGGTAAACAGAGATTTTCAGAGTAAATACTGATGATTCAAATGCTGTTCTTTTCATTCCTGTTTTCATTCCATTATAGCTTCTAACAGAATATGGTAAATGAAAGAAAGGAAAAGATATGATCAATGTGTCAACTTTCCTCTGTATTTTGTATACTGGACTATACACTTTTCTGTCACTCAAATAGTTCCCAAGACACATCTTTTACAGGTGCAAGAAATTGGATTTAGAAAACTGTACAGATGATCAATATTATTGGGATATGTTCTGGCAATGTTATAATGCATGCTATATTTGATTTCAATGCAGCTGTGATATGTAAGTAAATTGGTGTGCCTGTTTGTGCTCATACAGATATGTCCCAGAAAACAGAAACTGTTTAGATTGGTAGGATTCTAAAGATTTTTTTTTTTCAGTTCCTATTTGTTGACCTTCTGGGGAGAATGTGGTGTCATGAAAACAAAATTGGACTAAATTGGGGAAAGTAAAGCAAATCTATCCACAGACAAGGAAGCTTACTGGATCTGTCATTCTTTCTCAGCATAATCTACCTCACAAGATTTTAACTGTGGGGAAAATTGAAGAAAATAGAGCTATGTATATTATCTTGAGTCTCTGCAAGAAAGATGTACATCTGAGAAAAAATAGAAAGGTGCCCACTGAGGGAAGAAGGATGCTGAAGAAAGTTACGGCTTGACTCAGCAGAGATCTTTTTATGCAGTCTTGTCAGTCAAGAAAGACCAGATCCACACATCCAGGTTCAAATTAACTGATTTGTTGCTGAAGCCTATTTACAAGAATCTACTCAACTAATGGTCCAGCACTTTATGTATTAGATAATATTCAGATAAGATTCAGTGGCAATCAGGGAGGGTTGCCCCTTGTGCGTTTGTGGTTACTTAGTGATTCTCAATTAATGCCTCTTTTCACTCCTCCTTCTGTTTCTGCATATCTTCTCTTACAGTCTGGACAGTTTTGATCCTCTTTATCATGTGCTTTATCTGAATTTGAAAAATATTAAAACTGCTTTATTAAATATTTTCATCTTTATTTTCATTGTATTATATTTTTGCTACTAAGTGGTATGCATATCTTATATGGTAGTGTATTTGCTTTTGTTCTTTCCATTCTAGCACTTAATTCATAATTCTCATGATCCCTCTATCAAGAGAGTTGGACATGATTACATGAGTGGAGTAGGGGAAAATGAACTTTTAATAATGTAAAAAAAAAGATAATTCTCTCTGATTTAAGTCTTCCTGGATTCATACTTAGGCATCCAGAAGTCCCAGTGCCTACAAACACTGCAGAGAAATAACAGTGAGGATGATTCTCAAGTTTTCAGAATACAAAAAAAAGGGGGAGGAGGAGGAAAAATAGATTGGTTCATTATATTGCAAACAGACACCGAACTGTTGAAAATGCCAGAGTGTTCTACAGAGCTTAATCCTAAATAATTTATGAGGGTTTTTTCAGGTTCCTCAGCTAGTCTGCATTTTTGTTGGTTTGTTTGATCAGGAGAAAATACACAACACAGAAGAGTTGTCTCGTTGTTTTTTTAAGCCAAACAGAGAATTGGTTCAGCATTGTCACACTGAAAGAAATATCACATGCTGCCTTATTCCCCTTGAGATATTTGAAAATAATTGTTGCAAAGTTTTAAAATATATTACTTGGAAGGAAATCCTACTAATTCAGCAGTAGTTTCCTGGACATTCTATGAATCAATCTATAAAAATACAGTTACATCCTTTAAAACAGAGATGGGGAATCTCTAGGCCACAGACCTAATCACTCCAACAGATCATGAGATCTCAATTGGTTCCCACCCAATTCTTTAACATCTACCCATCCTTACATATAAAACTTTGCTTTCAATGGTTCCATTTATAAGCAACCTAATGCTTAGTCAAAAGACAACAACACATACCAAAGGGATGGATCTTGCCTTGAGACCTCTTGCAGATGCTGCTGACTAAAGCAAAGATCAATCATGCACATTTGCAGGCACCTAATTTCAAGGCAGAGAGACAGACTGCTTCCAGCTTTGCCTTTTGTAGAGAAAGTAGTAGATGAGAAAGAGAAAGAAAGAGATTAGGATTCTCCATGTTTCTGATATTACCAGTCCATGTAATAGAATGGTGATACCCAAATTTTTAATAGTTTTTGTTCACATGCTGTTCAAAGATGAATATCATCCACTGGCAGGAAGAGTTTCTAGTAATAATCTTGCTATTGCTGCTTCCATTCTGCCTTATCTTGGTTTGATTGATTGATTTTTATGTAGCTGCCTAGAATCAAATGCAAGTGAGATGGGTGGCTACACAAATAAATGAAAAACCAGGATAAAATAGGATGGAAGCAGCAATAGGGACAACATATTTGTCAGCATATTTGTTATCTGGTGTTCGGTAATAGGCACTAACATCGGAAGTAGTAATATTCCACTTACTTTGGATTGGGAGGACAGAATAATGAAAGCAGAATTATGAAACTTCAATGAAAGCTACACCCCTTGATGTTATCGGTTTTTACTGAAAGGACAGAGCTTACAGCCTGATGATACAATACAGCTTTCATCAAAAAGTCCTCCAAGAAGCTGTGGGATAACAAGAAGGAAGTCAGATGTGCCTTGCATGTTGGATAGCATCATAGTCACAACATCACTAGCTGGTCTATGAACTTGCAGAGTAAAAAAAAAATGTACAGATTCTGAAAACCATACTAGCACAGAGAAACCCATGCATGCATGTATATATATGTGTGTGTTTGTGTTTGTATAAAAGGTGGCCATGGTGGCCAAGTGGTTAAGATGCTGGGATCATTGGCCAGAAGGTCAGGAACTCAGCAGTTCAAGACCCAACTGCCACTGTGTAATGGGGTGAGCTCCCATTACTTGCTCAAGTTACTGCCAATCTAGCAGTTTGAAAGCATGTAAAAATGCAAGTAGATAAATAGGTACCACTTTCGGTGGGAAAAGTAACATCATTCTGTGTACCTTAGTGCATAGCCATGCTGGCCACAAGACCACAGATGAATCTTTGGACAAATGCTGCAAATTGGATGAGCACCACCCCCTACAGTCAGCCACAAGTGGCACAGGAAACCTTTACCATATATAGATATAGACATGAACATAGACATATACATATCCATCCTATAGGACCATGATGTTATATCGGGGAATTACAAAGAATTTGGTCTGTGTATTGACATTTGCATGAATGGAATTTAATGTGATATCTGATATCACATTAAATTCCATTCATGCAAATGTCAATACATAGACCAAATTCTTTGTAATTCCCCAATATTCAGTATACCAATTCAGTTATGAAGGTTTTTTAAAATGTAAGTCTCTGCCATTTCTTTTTCCTAGGGGAACTGTGATCATTGCAGCTGTTGGACTTCATTAAAACAAATAGAGCTGGTTTAAGTTCTCTGGAGATCTCCAGAACTAAAAGAAAGCAGTGGGGAAAAAATTTGTCCCTTGTGTGGTAAAACACAGCCAATATGTAATTTGCCTTCATTATGAAAGTCACCCCTGTTTTGCGAACTTCCATATCTCTGTCTAGTATCTCCTAATCAACTATCAAATGAACACAGCTAAGACTCTGCTGTGAAGATCAAGGAGCTTTTGTAAAATGCCACATCCATATGAAATAATGTAAATAATAATAATCCATATGAAATAATAAGCATTAACAAGAAGGAATGATTTCCTGATTAATGTAATGGTCTATGTGATGAAGTGTTAATTTGGAAGGTAAGTACTGCCAACAACCAGTATAATCTTTCCATTCTCTTCTCTGAAACCTCTGTGCTTATGCAGTACAACCAAATCTGATGGAATTTGAACAAATTTTAGATTGAAATGGCCACTTTCTCATATTGGAGCTATTATACAGTACTAAGTCAACAAAACAATGTGGAGAAGTTGTTAAGATCTAAACAATATAGTACACTGGCTGAATGCAAAGGCAGGTGTGCTGCAAAGTACAAACATCACCTAATAAAACTTTGTTTCAGGAATATTACCTACAGGCCACCATAACCTTTCTAAATATGTGTTATAGCCAAATGCTTTTTGTTCAAGAATGCATTTCACTGAAATACTTCTTTAATATTGTCATTAAAAATGGCTGAAATAGTTAATTTCTCTGAAAGAAAACACCCTTTCCTGAAATTAGTAATTGTTAGAAGTTTAGAAGCAGGAAATAACATTAAAGTAAAACCAAAATGACTTTAGTTTGACTTTAAAATATTCTGAATAATAACAATGAAAAGAACAACCTTACACGTATACTCCCTTGTTGTGGGGGAAGGATTTGTGATGCTTTGATGAAGTTGAGAGGTCACCCATGCCAGGCAGATTTAGTGAAAGAGCAAGACTAAGTTTAATTATAGTAAGAAAACAGAAAAAAAAAACACCTATTCAGGATCAGGGGTTAACAAGGACTGCATCAGATGAGAATTCCTGGGCAGCTGTCAACATCTGGGCAATGGAACTCAGGAAATATGGCTGGGTTAGGAGAGCTTAGTCCTACATGATTATAGAAAGAAAAACAACCACAGACAAGATAAAAATCTCTTACGTTTGAAATCATATCATTATGCCTGCTATCATAAATAGGAACCAACAAAGTGGACAACTTAAAGTAAATGTTGGAACATTAGAAAAGTATCCAGACTCAGATATCACTGAACAATAATTAGCAGATAGAAAAAGATTCATTATCAGAAATAAAACATTGAGGGATGAAGAACTGGAAGTAATTCAGAAAAATTGTGAAAACGGAAGACCCAAAAGCAACAGTAGAATAGAAGAAACTCAGATAACAACAATTGGAAATATAGAGGAAATAGCTGATATGAACTGTAGATATGATGACTTAGAAGTAGTAAAACAGAACCAGCACAAGCCTTTTCAAAAAGCTATCGCACAGACTGTGAGATCTGATCCTTGGATGTGCCTTAAAAGAAAGCATATGCATTAATTAGAGCTTCAGTTAATATTCAGTACCTTTTCAAATCCTGCATTTTTGTTTGTCCGGTATACATATTGTCTTGGACAGCTAGCATCCTGCAAAATATTACCTATTATGACCTTTTCTAAAGACCTGCAAAGTATGAAAATTTTAGTCTTTGCAACACTCTAAATTGTCTTGCTACCTTGAGAAACCAATTCCTTAGTCACAGCGATTTATTTATATTTACATTTATTTTCCCAAAACAAATTGTATTACTGCATGATTTGGAAAGTGTGTCCTATACAGCTAATTTATTGGCATTTTTTTCCTTGAATGGTTTTATAACATCATGAGTTTATGATTTTTAGAGTGTGTCCTTCTGTCAGAAACATTTCCTAAGAAAGATACTTGCTTACAGAAACATATTTTCTAGATAAAATCTTAGTAGTGGTACTAAATTGAACTTACACACCTTAATTGATATACGATTTGCATACATACATACCCTACAACTGATTCTCTAAGATGCCTAGTTGGAGTAGACAGTTCTTGTGTCACTATGACATGTAAGTTTCATGTTTAAATTTTTCAAGTAGATCGATTTAATGTTCAAAATATTCTTCTGATTTTCTTTGTTCAGAAAGCCATTAAATTCTCATTAAACCAGCTGTGCTGGTATCTTCCAATGATCTCAGTGTATGATATTATTTCTGTAGCTGATTTTCTCTTCTTTTCCTTTAAGGAACAAATCTGGTAATTTACAAGATTTTATAACCTTTTATATATAAACTGTACTTTAATTTATACTTTATAGCTTGATAGCATTTACTTGTAACCTCTTTGGCATAAAAACAAAATCACTTTACCTTATGAAATGGAATTTTAGTCACTAATGTCAGGTTCTACACTGCTATTATAAGTACAATGACCTTGGGAAAAAATAAAGGACAAAACTTAAAAGGAGCAAATCTGAAAGAGGTTCATAAAGATACAAAGGAAGTTTTTGTTTATAAATTTGCTTTGCAAATGAAAATTTAAGAGCGAAACCAAGAAAAACTGTGCAAACATACATATTCTAATAATAAATATCTAAATATAAATTTTCACACAAATATGAAAGAATATATTAAAGTGCCATTCATCAACTAAAGTTAAATTACCAAAATAAAGGACAAAAGCGAATTTTGAAGAATAAATCTAAAGAATAACTTTCTTGATAAAATTGTTTCAAATACTGGTGACATTTTATTGACTTCTAATGAGACTGAAATGACTAAAATAGGTCTTCTAATCCAACAATGTTCATTATCTGTTGAGGACTCTATGAGTGAACAAAATCATCTAGCAAACAGACATTTTAAAGGGGCAATATTGTATTATAATGGTGTGATAACAAGAGCACTAGTTAGTTTTGACTCTGTATGGATATATTTTCAGAAATAATATCACTGTTGTGATGATAAAGATTTGGGACAAAGCTTTTTTTCTTAATTCCCCAATTTTTTTTATATATATATATATATAATTTTATGTATATATAAATATATATATTTGTGATATTTGTAGAGGGATGAATTTTTTCCTAAATGCAACACTTTCATCTTCTCAAATGCAGCTCTCCACCCCTATATGTAGCTCTGCCTTTCATCCTGTTTTCAAGTGATCAAGCTTAATTAAGGCAAGTGTCACTGAAACAGGTAAAATATACACACTGATTTGGTGAACCGTGCTGAGCAGGAATAATGCTAAGAAAATGATACACATTGATTATATCATGATAGCTACATTTAAGAGCTGAACATAGTTGCTCCTCAACCATTGTTACATTCTCACAGAAGTTAAGAAAAGCATTTTATGTGGCACCATTTCAGATAGAAACATCACACATTTTCTTAAGTATATTTTTCTTAAATGTTTACTGAATAGTTCCTGCCAGTAATTCTTGGATCATAGCTTTTAGCGGATAGACTTTACAAGCATCTGGAATTCAATATTTCCAAAATTGCACTATAAAAATCCATATCTGATTCATAGCTTGATCAGATTTCACATTTCTGGTGCCTAACAAGAGAAGTAAAGGGTATGCATTTTTGCTAAAACTTATTTTGAATTCAAAGGAGATTCAGCATAATTCCCGACTTCAGTGGGAAAATGGATAATGTAAAGAGTTGATTTAGAGATTTTAGTAATTAATTGATAAATTTGGGAAAAGAGAATTAGAAGTATGTCAATCCTGAGATGTTTCATTGGTTTAACAGTTATAAAGTGATAAATGAATTATTTCTCTCTCTCTTTATGTATAACACATGAAAGCATAACCTTTTGTCAGCAAAGCAAACAATATCAGCTTCCATATTTTTTAACATATGTATCGAGAGAAACAGAACCAGAGCTACATCCAGTGGAATTAACCGCACACTACTAAAAGCAGAAGGGAAACTATTCTTTATTCACTGTTCATTATACATGTGTATGTGTACACACCCACACACTCATATCCCTCTATACATTCAAACACACAGAAAACAATGAATGGTCAGATGGCATTAATGGCATGTAGTCCCAGACTTTTTTAACTCCGAATCCAGCAGTATTGAATAATGTATATGTGGGCATGTGCCAACTACAAAAACATTATTCAATCTTTCCATTTACTAAATGTGCATTCAATTAATCAAGAAAATTCAAATTAAGAAAAAGGACACATTTGTATGTCATAACAGAGCATACCAACTACTTCATATGAATTTGCATACTAAATCTTTGTTTCCTTAACCATTTTTTTAAAAAAAACATCCTCCAATGGTGAAAAGACCACCATCTTTGTTAGAATTTTTCATAATTTGAAATCACAAAGTAACCATGTTTTCAAATTCCAGTTAATGATAATTGCTAATGGCAATCATACCATGTTATGTTAAAGCATACAGCATAGGGGCTACTAGAGATATAGTTTGGTTAAGGCATCAGGCTAGAAATTTGGACACCATGAATTCTAATCTTGACTTAAGGGAGAAACAAATTAGGTGACCTTGGCAGGCTCCTCTCTCTCTAAGAAGAAGGCAGTGGTAAATCACTGAAAACTGCAGGAACTTGTCTAGACTATCCTAGAATTCAACATTAACTCAAAAGCAAACAGGCACAAAAAAAGAGCCACTATAGTAGTTAAAGAGTGACATGGTTGAAGAGACAAAAAGTATGCTAATCAGCTGGATGTGCTTAATGCCCCATAAGAATATGTGCATTGTTTTGCACTACTCGTTTGATTGATTTTATATTGAAAAATGATATTCAACTCAAGGATTGTACTCAGGATAGATTTATCTACAATTCCCAACTTGTAATTATACTATAACCTAAGGGAATGGGTGAACTCTAATACTTACAATAGTTTCTGCATTTCATTTATATAGTTAGGGCTAGTAGATCTGGATAGTAAAACTTTAGATGAGCACAACAGCACAGGAAAAAAAAAAGAGTGAATGCTAACAAATATAATGCCATAATATGCATGTTGTTTATTTGGTATCATCATGGTTTATTACAGGCTTAAAAACATCCAGAAAACTCTTGAATAGTGTTGCATTAAAAAAAAAACAAGCAAGCCCAGTAGCTAACAGTAAATAACTCTATAGGTAATTCTACAAGTATTGGTGCCTCATTTAAGACTGATGATTGGATCAGTTTAGATCAACATGGAATTCCACCAAGTGAGATAGCATACATACACATTTTTATTTTCAAATTGTTCTTTAAATTGATTTTGAGCTCAGACTTTTTTCTTTTGAAGAGGATAATACTATATTTAACTACTCTGCATATATTTATTCCTACTTAATAACAGTTTCAATTCATTTAGGAAATAGCCACATAAGAATGATAAACTTTAAAGCCACTGTCCTCTAACCTAGCCTTTATTTCTTCTATTTCATTGTAGAAGATGACATTAAGATCATATAAAAACTAACAAAAGGAATGGACACTTTTAAGAATAACCACCCTCTCCATTGGAAAGTAATTTTAAATAAGAATATATTTACAATTTGATGAAAAACATATAATGAAAATTTTGTGTGAAATAAATTCTGCAAAGATAAATGCTGGGATAGGGCTAGCTAGATTTCTATTGGATGTTATTGATTTAAAACAAATCTTAGTATTGTTATTATTCTCATTAGAACATAAATAGTTTACCCAGGGCCAAAAGTAAAGTTTTATATTCTGAGATATTTAACAAATTCAGTATAAATGTACTTGAAATAATCCTTAATACACCAATTTTTCCTCTGTAGATTTTACTCCAAATATGTTCTTGCAGAGAATTAGTTAGAATGGAGAGAAGGAAATGAGCACAGAAGAATGAATCTGAATGTATCTGTTAATTGCATATCATTAACTTAGGTCTCATTTAAAACTATTCATTCTGTATACTCAGGTAATCTAATTAATCAGATTAGTACCAGATATGCAAAATTGTTGCTTAGAAAATTCAGGAAAAATTCAAGGCAATTTCAGGATAGGTTCCAACATTTTGATCAAAACAGAATGCTATTCTTTACTCTTTCAAACATTCATACTTGTCTTTTCTTCCTAGAAGATTCCTGATTTCTCACAGTATAAAGTACAATACTATAAATCATTTTAAAGAGGTGAAGCATTTACATTTGGAATTTTGACTGCTTTTGATGTTTTACCAAACTTGGCATTAGAAGTCTCTTTTTCTAAGCTAAGCCTGTATATATTATATTCCCTGCTCTTGAGGTAAAGTTCATGGATCTTGGATCAATTTCATCTATAGAGTGGTTACTCTTTGTTCCAGGTCAGTTAGTTAAGTCATAAAGTTGACCAAGTGCTCTTGATGTACTCTCTGCAATTACTAAAAAATTCCTGGATAAGAATATATAATACTGACTGAATATTATATAGCCAGTTTATGTTTATTCTTGATCTTTGTCTCGATGAGAAATAGGGAAATAATGGAAGACTGGAAGGAAACATATCCAAAAATCAGATCTCACAGTCTATGCTATAGCTTTTTTTTAAAAGGAACGAAAAAAAAATTTAGGTGGGGAGGAGGAAGGTTGTTTCTTTCTTCTTATTGTCAAAAGTAAAAGTGCTTCTTAGAAATAAAAACACATAAAATATGCAGAGTTTTGATCACACTATCATGGTTACTATCTAAAGTTTCTTTGTTCGTTTTTACCATACCCTGCAGATAACCCTGGATGCAATATCTGAGTAATGATATTATAATTCAATATGTAATTGATATAATATTTTGTAGGCCAATTTGAAATGTAGCTAAGCAACCAAATTAAAGAAACAAACAAAAAACAATTGTTGGATGATTTTATATCTTTGTATAGCTGGCGTTCAAGCCTGCTTTCTGAGTTATCAACCTAAATCAATCCACTGCAGAATGATAGCCTCTTAATTGAAGATTATGTACTTAAATTTATGATGTTAGGACATTAACCAATATACCATGCTGGCTCTCATATATCATACATATTTAGACATTTGGAGTAAATAAAAATAATTTTGTAAGATTTTGTTCCAAAATTCCACTCCTTTGTATTCAAATAAATGATTAATTGGTTAAATAATATCAAGTCTATAAAAATAATAAAAGTGCCAAAAACCTTAATAATAAAATGTACAAGATGAGCTGTCAGTCTAGGAAGCCAATAAAATGGTTTTAAGGGAAGTAAAATTTATTGGCAGGAAGTTGATTAAAGTTTATTAAGTATGGTATATGGGATCATCATGTACAACACATACCATTGAACAAATATTATTTCACATAGAGTATAAGTTACTCCTTCTCTCTCATCTACTCCCATCCTTACTTTGGGATGATTTTTAACAAAAAGGGGGCCAAAATGACCATAAATCAATATTAAATCCTCTTATATTAAGCAAAAAATCATTTGACCCTCAAAAAATTATTCTGATTTTGCCTCCAAATTAATCAAAGGAAATATAATTGTTTATTTGTGTAATAATAGTTATTCTACCAGTTGGATACATAGAACTGTTTGCTGTCTTTTAGCAGCAGAAAGCTAATACTTGTATGCAGCTCAGAACTGCATTTTATTTTCAGGTACTCTCAGCATCTCAGATCAGGAAAAAAATACTACAGGAACTATGATAACTCTATTTTATTCATATAGATTATTAACAGAATCTTGAAAATCTGATAGTTCCCTTTTTCTTCCCTCTCATATCCAAGAGAATCAAAGTAAGCCATTCATGAGTTTCATTCTCACTTCTTCCTCTTTTTTGGAGCTACATATTTTCTTTAAGATCATCTGTGTACTCCTCTATAGGCATTTAGATTATCTCATGAATAGGTTTTAATATTCAAAGACCTTTTATTGTACCTACAAGCCAAGATATGTTATCTTTTTGGTTATACTTTGCTTTTATAGTTTGACTTTTCACAGTATCTATACATCATAGATCATAGTCCACTTTGATTATAGCAACTTTGCTTGTATCTTTTTCCTGGCTATATCCAATCAATTTTTAAATATTTCTTTAAGAATAGGTATGGAAAGTGGGAAGCCATGACTAAAATGAAATAGAAGAGAACCATATTTTCCGATCATGTCTTTGAATCAATGTTATGTATCAGATGAAATTCCTTGAGTTAATTTAGGGAGATTCAAAAGTCACTGGTAAATCTGATGAGCTCTGGATATGCAGTTTCAACCATCATTGCAGCCTTTCTTCCATATGGACAAAGCTAAGGGGAAGACATTAAGTCATGAAATGATATTGAATCTATTATTGACATGTGTAACTGACCAATGAATGTAAAACTTCCATAAACCGTGCTGGTCAGGGTGGGAAAATTTTACCCCACAATTTGTATCTCAGTTTTGCTAGGATTTTTAGACAGGTTTGTTTGGAGAAAGTGAAGGAAAATTAGAAATACTTATTTTGCTATTTTTTTTAGAATTTTTTTTCTTGTATTATCACATGAACTATAACTCTTACCATTGTTCTTAACTCTCAGTCTGTTTGTCTGACCTGTAGGATTGTTTCTGTCTATCTGTAGTCTTCAACAATTCCAGTTTTCCATTTCATTTATCAAATCTTAGAAACTAAATATGTCTGTATTCAATTCCACTCTTTTATTAATTACTGCCAGTGAGTTAAGATGGGACCTCCTTGGTGCCTTTGATGGTCATTCAAACTCTTTATTCATTTAAGGGGGATCTACACCCATCTGTTCTTGTTTTGTAATACCTTTCAAATGTTCATTCTTGCTCTTAGAGGATTCCATTTCCAATTTCCCCAACATTTTTATCTTTATCATTTCCATATCAGAAAAAAAGGAAGGAAGGAAGGAAGGAAGGAAGGAAGGAAGGAAGGAAGGAAGGAAGGAAGGAAGGAAGGAAGGAA
>JANHZU010006997.1:53665-68359 GCA_032468055.1 Acrochordus granulatus
GGGTCAACTGTCCAAAGTAATGGGAAATGTGACAAAGAAGTGAAGAAGAGAGTGCAGGCAGGATGGAGTGGATGGAGCAGAGTGTCAGGAGTGATCTGTGATAGAAAGGTATCTGCAAGAGTGAAAGGAAAGATCTACAAGACTGTGGTGAGACCAGCAATGCTGTATGGCCTGGAGACAGTGGCCCTGACAAAAAGACAAGAGGCGGAGATAGAGGTGGCAGAGTTGAAGATGTTGCGATTTTTGTTGGGTCTGACAAAGTTGGACAAGATTAGAAATGAGCATATTAGAGGGACAGTCCAGATAGGAAGGTTTGGTGATAAAGTGAGAGAAGCGAGACTTAGATGGTTTGGGCATGTGTTGCAGAAGGATTAAGAGTATGTTGGGAAGAGGTTGTTGAGGATGGAGCTACCAGGCAGAAGGAGAAGAGGAAGGCCTGGATGCTGTGAGAGAGGATATGCAGGAAGTTGTTGTGACTGAGAAGGATGCTGAAGACCGAGGAAGATGGAAACAGAAGATTTACTGTAGTGGCGACAGTAAAAGTCGACCCGACGTGAGCAGCCAAAAGAAAAAGTTCTGTCTTGCTTCTGCAAGTCAATGAACATTGGGAGTGCATGTCAAGTATATATATTCCCAATAGGGTCATCCAACATCTGAAGGTCACCCGCTGCCCAGCTAAAACAAGCAGGCACCTATAAGCAGAAGCAGTGATATAGAAAGATGTTTGACCTGAACACTTTAATGACAATGACAAATATATCACTTCATACTGCCTGTTAAATACAGGAAATCATTCCTGTATTTAACTATGAAAACCACATGGATACACAATATAAATTAATGATATAGTGTTGGATGATGGTCATTTGGGTTGGATCGTATGCAGCATACGAGCATATGAGGAAAGATTGAAAGTTGAAGGTCTTTTATTGGACTAATTATACTTATGATACATTATAGTTTTGGAGATATTTAGTTACTAATGTTGACATGATGAAAAAAAATCTGAAGCTGCCAAGGAGCATGAACATGGGAAAGCTCAACACAGTGAAAGATTAAACAAATCAATTACATGTTAACCTCAGCAATTTGAAATGAACTGGAATTGGACAGTGTCAATCAGAAAATCATACTTTTTACTACTCAGGACACAAAAAACAAGGAAGAAACAATGTTGCTTTCATAATTAGGAAAGCTATAGCTAGGACTGTATTTCAGTGACCAAATATTATTAGTTAGATTTTCCTGGATAATCCTTTAATATTAAAATTATCCAAGTTAATGTTCAATAATTTGATGCGGAAGATGACATTTATAAGTATTATGATATTGTGTTCTACCTGACAGTGACAGAACATGCAAGCAAACATGCTACCTTAATTGCATATTGATATTGAAGAGCAACAATTCTGGGTGGGAAGAGTAATCAAGCGAGATATAAGCCTAGACTCATTTCAGTCCTCCTCCCAACCTGTACTGTTGCTCTCTAACATTTGGAAAGCCAACACTGGAAATAATGAGAAAATTGTTAGACTGCATAGCCTTGGAAACTGAAATGAAGCAGAACATGGTTTTACAGTTTCTGCCAAGCCAGTGCTTTTGTTCTAACTCACCATTCAGATTCTGATTGCGATAACATTGCTCCAGCTGAGTCTGTGGACGTCATTCTCAAGAATCTTCAGGCCATGATGCATCTGAGGAGGCTGATTCATCATAGCATCTCCTGGAGCAATTGGATGATGAGTCACAGTCTCATGCATGCAATGGCGAGCAAAGCAATACCATTCAGCTCCTCGCTAGGCAAAGGTCAATGCCTGAATAATTGCAACCAGCTTGCAATTTATGCAAGATAAATTTATGTAGCTGCTTTACCATCAGGCTTCATTGGAATCAACCATTTGGAATTCCAGCTTATGCCTCTTGTTCCTGTGTATCCTTGATCTTGAATCCTTGACTATTGGACCAGCTGATTACCCAATTCAGCTTTTGACTCCTGGAATTAATTTGGACCATTCTATTGCTGCTTGAACTTCAAATTGGATTTATTCAGGCAAACTTTATTTGCATAGATCTTGCTTTTTTAAAATGTTGCCTACTGTTATCTGCTTAGCTAGAGTAAATAACTCACCTGCATGTGTTTGTCTGAACTTAAGAAAGAACAGCATTCTTCATTGCTAATACAGTCTTCCAACAACCAAAATTATTCTTACATACATCATTTTGGTTATTTATATCAGCAGATGGAATGCACAGAAATCAAATTGTTTGTACAAGGAAATTCAGATAAGATTTAAAAAGATAAGATATGTCCAGTTAAAAAGTTAAGAATTTGCCCAAGGGCCATTAGAAGAAGAAAGCCAACCAATTTCCACAATATGATATTGAGTATATTTCAAACATTCTCAAGGAAAATTTCAGCAATTGCTTTGGATTCCTAAATTTTGATAAAGAACCAAAGGAATTATGGAAAGATGAGTATGAAAAATTATCAAAAACCAAGAAACAGACTAAAGCAAACTGGATGTCAAAACAAACAGTAGAAATTGTCAAAAGAGAAGCCAAATCCAAGAAAGACAAAGATCTTAGGAAGTATCTTAACAAAGAATTTCAGAGAGCATTCAGGAAAGATAAAAACCAATATACTTGGAAGATACTTGGAAGGGTAGCAAAAAAAGGCCTTGGAAAAAGTGTTTGGATGCTGTGATATATTTGTGTCTATAAAGATTTGTACAGAATTGTACAGGCAATGGCTTACCCAACATCACTGTACAGAAACAAAAGTTGGACTTTGAAAACACAGGATAGAAAGAGGATGGAGGCTTTTAAATTTTGGGGTTGGTGAATATTCCTATGAATACAATGGATAGCCAAGAAGTGAAGTAAATGGATGATAGGACAAATCAGTCCAAAATCCTGACAAATCAGTCCAAAATCCTTACAAATGACAAGGCTCAAATTGGTAGCAAACATTCAACTCTCAGATGCATATTCAGTTGAAATCATTTCAACCACTGGGACTTAGAAAACACATTTTATTAGCCTTAGGTTTTGAGTTTTACATTACAATTCATTCTCAGAAGCACAAGAGAAATATATAAGAATTACCAATGTCAATTGCAAGCAAGCATTCCAGAAAATTAAGAATCGTCATAAATCCTTTAAATACTCTATTCAATTCCCCCCACCCTTTGTTGTTAGTAGTTGCCTCCTTTCCCCACATCATACCCCATTCTACTAGATGTTATCCCTTTAATTCCTTACTTCTTTCTCATTGCTATCCCTTCACCACTCAGGGAGGATTTTTTTAATTCCTTCCTTTCCTTTCATTTATTAATGCTGTGATGGAGCACCTGATAAGTGGGGTGAAGTCCATACATCTGTAAACTGAGAAGGGGCCTTGTCTCCTATGCTTTATTAATTTCCCTTGCCACCCTCTTCCTTGCATTGCTGTTAACAGCCTCTGCAAAATCAAATGTATGCCCATATTTCTGAACATGTGTGGCAATGAGGGAATTCATATGCATATGCTCCCACAACTGTACACTGAGCTTTTGCCCCATTTTTCCCCAGTTGCAAGAGTAGTTTGTGCTTGTTATCTGATAAATAATCCTTGCCTGAACACCAGGGGACAACTCAATCTTTATAGCACATTACTTGGCTTCTGAGGGTCATGTCCAGACAGTGCACCACTCTGACACAGTACTCACAGAAAACCTGTTTCGTCACCTTGGACACATTGGATATATATGGGAAAGAGTACCTCAATTGATGATTTGTTATTTTGATCCAACAGTTTCCTCTGACTTAGTTGCAAATGTTTTCTAATGAAGGGGTGTAGATACCCATTATATTGGAAATGTTTATATAGATATCAGGCCTCATTCTCCCTGGCTGCTTATGTAGCAGTATTCAGCCCCCGGTACACTGCTCTGACACAACTTCTTTTATGTGCCATTGGGTGATTGCTATTATACCACAGCATTTGCACTATTTTGGTAGCTTTCCAGAAGACTGTGGTCTCTAATGTCCTATCTCCTTGCTTGCAGATGAGCACATCCAAGAAAGGCAGTTTATTATCCATTATTGTCTGATTTACTAAGACAATTGTTGGTCTCATTGTATGCTTCCTCCAGCCTGGCTCTCAGAGTTTCTCTTGCTAGTTCTAGGGGGATTGATGTCAATAATGATGTCACATCAAACAACACCATTGTTTCTTCTGGCAAAATCCTCTGCCCCTTTAAATCTTCCAGGAATTGTGCTACCAATTTCACAGTGGTTTTTGTGTTTCTCATGAGGAAGTACAGTATGCCTGCTAAAAATTTGGCTAGATTATATCCTGGGCTGCCCCTCAGGGCCACTACTGGCCTCAATGGGACATCCTTTTTATGAATCTTCAGCAGCCTATAGAATGTTGCCAGGGCTACCTCTTTTGATCACATGACAAACCACTCACCCTCTGTGATGGTTGTGGTTGTCTCAGCCCCATTAAATGCACTTCTAGCTGCTGATAAAAAAAAGTTCATTTTGCCGTCCGGTAGGAGGACTGATCGTAAGGGCTTTAGCATTATAGTCCTCATGTTCCATAATATTGTGACCCTCCTTTATCAGCTGGTACTATTGTGACAACTTCCCATCTCCTGAGTCTCAGCATACCATGTTGCTAAACAGGGATGAAGTCAATGCATGGTGAGCATGGTCAAGACCTTCTGCCTGATCAAGTGCTTGATGTCCTTCTCCACGTCTGTTTTAATTAATATTCTTTCAAAGGCCACTATGAAGTCTCTTGGAGAAGCATACCTAATGTTGAACCCTGCCCCCTAACCCAATAGCCTCAATTCTTAGTCACTCAATTGTTTTTTTGTATAATTTATGTACCAGGTTGACATCTATGGGTGCTCTCAATTTTTGCACTTTTGTCTCCAGCAATTGTCATTTCCTGGTCTGCCAGTTTTGAGCTGTTCTTGCAATAATTATCACCAGTTGTTCTTGGGTAATATTGCTACCCAATATTTGATGCATTCTAGCCTCCATATCTCAATGACACTTTGGTATTTGCAGATCCATTTATGGCAATTGTCAATTAGCACTTCACACATCTAACAAAAATTCTTATCACATCCTAATATTCACCAGTTCTCGGTAGCGCAAGCATTTCAGGTTGATTAGGGAATTGAATTGTGTATTTAAAGGATTTATAATGTTTCCTAGTTTTTTGGAATGCTTTCTTGAGATTGACATCTATAATTTTTATATATTTCTCTCATGCCTCTGAGGATGAGTTTTAATATAAAACTCAAAAGCTAAGGTTAATAAAACATGTTATCTAAGTCCCAGTGGTTGAAACGATTTCAACTGAAGAAGGCTCAAATTATCAAGTTTTGGACCTATCTCACTTAAGAAATAAATGCTGCTAGGAAAGATGGAAGAAATGGCCATTAACTATATGGATAGATTCAGTTACAATTGAATGGGTATTGGAAGACCAGAAGGACCAGGTCAGAAACAGATAGTCCTGAAAAAAAATTGTATGGGTTCAGTAAGATGTCATATTTCATTTCAAGACCTCTGTAATTCCAAAATGCAGAATAATAGATATAAAATACAGGCAGGCAAATTCTAACTGTATGTATGAAAAAAAAGTCTCCTAGGAGCAGTTTGACTATGGAGCCCACCATCTAAAGAGGTGATGGACTTCCCTTCAGTGAATATGTTCAAGCAGAACATAGTTTTCTGTTAGGAATGCTTAATTTGGATTCCTGCATTGAGCAGGGAGTACAGTTTGATTAAATTGTATTAATTTATTTTTATTAAATTAAATGCTACTTTCCAAGTTCAAGATTTCCTCTAGACATATAGTTTCTCTTGAATTTGTCATTCCAAAGGTAGAGGGAGAGCTCAGTCATCAAATGGGAAGTCCAACTTTGAGAACTTTCTATCAGTCCCCATGGAAGTTTCTAAAGACAAGCAAATTCCAGAATACAAATAATGAAGTAAATACATTGTTTCCATGTGTCATCATTATTAAACCTACCACTTTGAAAATGATGAAGAGAGCATAACTGAACATGCAGAACCTTAAGTTATTAAATATTTTTACACTGATTTTTTTGATTATCTTATGGATTCTTCTATCTTCTCTAGTCTTAGTTTTTTGATGAGTTTTTCAAGTTGCTCTTGGGAATTTCATGGTTAAACAACAACAAAACAATTGAATCTTTCTGGGAGTTTATTGTAGCTTCTTTTTCTTCTTCTTTAGTATTTGACCCACACAGTGGCAGGGTCTGCTGTACCAGTTGCTGGCACCGTTTGATGTGATCATGGGCCTGATCAGGGTGGGCACCAGCAATCTTTAGGTCTTTATGTATCATGTCAAGCCGATGTTCTTTTGGGTGACCTTTTGGCCACTTGCCACTGACTTCTAGTAGGACACCTTTCTTGGCAAGTGGTGAGGTCCAATCCTCCACATGGTGCCACCAGAAACTCCCCGTTTATGACAGGATGAGCTGAACATGGATCAAATGATATCAGTGATAGGCCCCTACAACAGGTTGGCTGACCTGAAGACTTTCCATTACCTCATTACAGAGTTTATTGCAGCTTAAAAGGGAGATATTATTTTTAGTGTTCCATTTTTATCAATACATATCTTCATGATACTAAACAAGCAGTAGGTACACTGACCCCATTGAATTCTTTTATTACATGGAGCATCTTCAGAATGCAAGCTCTGAACTGGATCCACCTGCACCATTTGCAGTGATCCAAACACATGATGTATATCAGAGAAATCTAGTATCTCAAACAAAAAGAAAAGTAACTCCACCATGCAGAAAAAAATATATAACCTTGTCACAAAAATAGATTATAGAGTTATGAGGAAAAAACAACAAATATCTTCCCATAAATTGAGAATGCACATTTAATTGACAAAGTTCAGTTGCTATAACTAGTATGTTGTCCAGCCAAAGTAATTGCTGGATGAAAGAATAACACAAGACATCAGCAAAAACGGTGAACTTGAATTTTGATGGTGAGGCAGTAGCCACCATGGTTCTGTCACATGTAATTTCAGATTTAATAGAAGAGTTTGCTTCCTTATTGAAATAATTCATTCAGAAATTCACACCATTAAATATGTAGAAGTATCTCTTAAAACTCTAACAAAACTTGTATTTTCCATATTTTGAATAAAGAAGAAAATAGAACAAACTATTCAGCCAATATTTAAAGTTTTTGTGATTTAGCTGAAATTATTTTTAAAAAGGTTTATGAATAAAATAATTCACTTTAAATGAATTTGCTTGTGTCTTTTTTCTTTGCTAAAATCTATTCTTTGGTTAAAAAAAACCTAGCCAGATCAGAGAAACTGACGATTCTCCTAGGGTATCATGGCAACAACATCTTCCAACTCTCAGCACTAGAACACTCTCAGCTTCCAATGATGTCATCAGTATTCATTGCTTGTAATGAAGACCATTTAATTTTGAAGAAAATTAATCTGAACAAGAACTTGTTATTCAATTGCTTTATATGATACGTAATTTCTAATTCTGAATTCTGTATTTCTCTTTAAGCACTAAAGAATAGTATTATACCAAACAGCAAAAATTAAAAGAAACATTGGTTATGAGATCTTTCACACTGGTATATAAATTGTGATTTAATTATTATACTGAAAATCTAGTGATTTAAATCAAATACACCCTGTCATGAGATGGGTTGATGATTTTGTTTGGTCTTTCTTTTGTTTGGTCTTTGTTTTTCCCATAAATGAAAAAGCAAATGCTACATTCTAAAGCATGAAACTGAAGCATTATCCAGCCCAAGTGTTTTTCTCCTCTTTTTAGCCCAAGTGTTTTTCTCCTCTTCCTTCTTTGGAGAGAAAGTGGGGCTTTTCCCTTTTTATTTTGAGGGGGACATTAGCTTGAGATTTGGTATACACCACAGTGTCCAGAAGCATTTAACCTTAATTTGACACTGACTACATTAATAATCAAATTACGTTTTACTTGGGTTAGTTTTTAATGTTGCTTAGTGTGTTACAAGAAGCCAGCCAGTGTGAATATAATTATTAATGTATGTACTGAGAAATTTGGTCAAAACTGAAGCATTATCCAGCCCAAGTGTTTTTCTCCTCTTTTTAGCAGCATACCAGAATAACACCTTTAGATTAGAAATATACATCCTCAGCTCAGTTCAAATACAGCTTAAGGTTTTCAGAAGTTTGAAAAAGTGTGACCTCTCTGAATGCTTTCTTTCAGTACTCTGTAATTCTGCCTCTCCCCAACATATTCTGCAGAACCAGAAGGAGAGAAAAACTGACTGCAGGAAGAGTCTTGCTATTTTCTACCTAATCATCATCCCACTCCCCAGCTCCCAAAAAAAATCTATCTTTCTCCTTTTTCTCTCACATATGCTTCCGGAAACTACATTTTAGGAAAACAGCTAAAAAAAATTATCTACAAGCAGAGACTTAATTTGGAGAGCTTTTATGATTGCTAAGAGCGGATGTATTTAATTCTAGGATACACATATTTCTAATCAGCACCAATGAAAATTAATCTAGTACATTAAAATGAAGACTTAATTCCTGCCTACAGAGTTGAAGGGAAGTAAATCATTAAGTGTCACATTAGATATAGTGCAGTGTTAATATTTAAAACAAAATTCACTGTTTGACCCTTGGATTTATGCGACATGTAAGTTACAATGCAAATCAATATGATTATCTCTACTGCTCTGTAGACAGAAGTACTCTGAGCTGGTAAAGCACTGAACTTTTCTGCTGTTTGACGAGTTTTATCTCACTTAGTCTTAATGCAGAAAAAAACATTGTTTCTAGTTTGTCATGATCTTTAAAAAACGGACAATTCTTCTGCAGTAGTTTTATTTTTTAGATTTATACACACACACCCCATCTCGCTATAAGCAACTCAGGACAGTTATGTGTATTGAAATGCTTTAAATTATAATAATAAAAATAAATATAAATCTGCAAATTCAAGAGAGGAACTCATGCAAACAGTTGAAAGTAATTTTAGTTCCTGTTTTCTCTCATGCAAACATTCTGACTTTTCATACTAGGGCTATCAATACATCACTGTCTAATCAAGAAACACAAATAGTGTAAATATGGACATGTCTGCTCTCTGTGTAAAAATTCTTTGTTGTGCTGCTACTATTCAAGACTTCTAGTATAATTTAGGCACAGTCTGTTGTTATTAATTTTTAAAAAACTGCTTCCTTCTTTGGAGAGAAAGTGGGGCTTTTCCCTTTTTATTTTGAGGGGGACATTAGCTTGAGATTTGGTATACACCACAGTGTCCAGAAGCATTTAACCTTAATTTGACACTGACTACATTAATAATCAAATTACGTTTTACTTGGGTTAGTTTTTAATGTTGCTTAGTGTGTTACAAGAAGCCAGCCAGTGTGAATATAACTATTAATGTATGTACTGAGAAATTTGGTCAATCCAGCCAAAGCTAAATTTAATTGCATCCAATAATTCAATTCCCATAGTACTAAGTTGTTCTCCTGGTGGTGGCAGAATGAAGAAAAAATCCCTGAAAGGAATTTCAGTGTGTTCAGCATGACCTTCCCTTCTTTTTCTTCATCAAAATAGTTATCTAATCGGCATAGCAACAGAATCCATGTGAGAATCCATTTTTCCTATTACTAAATGTTTTCCTTCTCTCAACTGAGGTTCTTCCATTTAATAAGTGGCTTCCCAAGACCAGAATTGAAGATGGGGCCACTATGGTTGTCTTGCTTCTCTTTAGGGATGAGGGCTTAAAGTGTTGAAGGGCCAAGATGGCAGTAAGCCAGGGAGTCTTGGCATCACTATCAGATGATCAGAGAGGCAGTTTGATCTAGTGGTTGAAGGCACCAAGCTAGTATCCAGGAGACCCTGAGTTCTAGTCCCACCTTAAACATAAAAGCCTATCACATTGTCTCAGCAAAACTCATCTCACAGGGTGGTGGTTCTGGGGAAAATAGGAGGCAGGAGTATTAAGTATGTTTACTCCCTTGAGTTATGTATTATAAATGCAGGATAAAAGGAGGAAAGAGTATTAGGTATGATCGCCGACTTGAGTTATTTATAAAAACAATAAAGGCAGGATAAAAACTAAAAAGAATCCAGATGGTTACTGACCCTGATCCAGCACCATCAAGTTAAAAACAAATCATTGATTCAAAGACTGAATCAACTGGCTGATATCCCTTTGTCAGGCTATCTTATTTCAGAGAAGACTAATAATTTGGAATGGTGTTTTGGGGAGAAAAGACTGATATCCATGAATTTTAGACAAGGTGAATTGATTAAGGAAAGTCAGTCTAGCAGAGAATCATAAAGTTGGAAGTATTATTTAAGGCACAGAAACCAATTCCCTGCTTATGTCTGCAATTTGAATTAAAGCATTTTGCCACAGATGGCCATTTAACATCCTCTTGAACAGCTTCGCAAATCGGGAGTGTATTTTCTGTCTGGGTAATCAGTTCTGTTTTTTAAATGCTCTTACTCTTAAGCTTTTTCTAGCATTCAACCAGGATATCTTCCTCTAACTTAATGCATATTCTATATGTTGCATTGTGGAATATTTCATAAACTGCAGTTTATGCTCATTCGAGCCTTCCTTCTATATGCTTAAGTCTAATTCAGAATGTTCACCATGTGATTAAGTTAGCCTTTTGTGAGACCATCAGATGACATTGGCTTCTTGCAGGCATTGTGCATTCAATTCTACTGTCTGTTGGGAGGAACCCTAATTTATATAGCTTAGGTTCTTTTTTCTAAAGCTACCTCACTTTTTCTGCATAGATATCCATTTCCTTACAATATTTGTTTCCTGTCTTTCCCTGAAATGGCATTTCAGATTTTTTTGAAAACTCATGCCCCAAACTGGATAATGTACTTAAGGTAAGGTCTCACCATCACAGAATGGAGTGAATATATTTGTTCTTCTTACTACGTTTTTTGAAGTTATGTTGTCGTGCTGACTCATATTCAGTTTTTATCAAATTCAGTATTAAGATAATTTCACCACTACCAATGTCAAACCAGGGATTCTCCATTTAATTTGATTTATTTTTCCGAAAAGGAAAAAAAAATTCATTTGTTTCCATTTAATTTCATTATTCATTAATGTAATAATGATTCATTAATGTAATAAAAACTTTTACAATGTAGCTTTAAAAAAATCAGTTTCAAATATAACTTTATTTAAGAGCTACCAGGAACTATCACTTTAAAAAAAAATGTAATCATGTCTTTTTTTTCTATATCATATCTTCATCCTTTTTACATAAAATTGAATAGTTACACTACTTTGTACTACAACTTTAAGAGCACATTCTTCTCTGGTTTTGTAATTTTCTTCAGTAAAAACTGTCATTTTCCTTATTTGCCCTCCCCCTTTTACACCTTTCATCTTTTATCCAGTTAAAATTCAGAATAAAGACAAAAGAAAATGGTAATGTGTTGCATCTTGAGTATGAGAGTTTTCAGGATTTATTGGCCTTTGGGATAAATTAGAATATGACAACAATTAATTTTATGTCTAAAAATTTGCATATGTGGTTTCAAAATATTCCCTCTTATGCCACTTTTGATATTGCAATCATATCATTTTTTTTCTTTTCTGAGGAGAACAGATAGCTCTAAGTTAAATAGGTTAATATAATGCTTGGTTTGTATAATTTGTGACTTACATTTAGGCATAATTGTGATTGCTCAATAACTTTGAATTAATTTTGTTGAAGAAGTAGAGGAATAGTTCTTGGCAGACAACTTTTCCATTATTACATTTTCAATCTCTAACAGGATGTTCTAAGTTCAAAAGTATGTATATGTTCACATGTCAGGGTATCAACTCTTGCAGCCCAGTTTTGTGGTATCTGCATAAACTGTTTTCTGAATATCTTCAGTTGATAAAATAATGCTAAATATTATGAGGTTTAAGACTGAGGCCCCAGATGTTCCACTCAAATCTTATAAGAAATTAAGATTGTTCAAATATGATTTTAAGCTAGTTATGCATCCATTTAACTGTCATACTAACCAGCTCATACTTAAGTAGTTAACTAATCAGAATGTCATGGACTACTTGGTCAAATACTTTGCTGAAATCAAAATGTATTATGTTTATAAATCATGAAGATATTTATCTGTTTAGTTTAAAAATACAAGGTTGCCCTGGCAAAACCTGTTAACAAATCTTTACAGATTTCTGACCATTTCTGCATAGTTTCAAAATATTAATATCTGCTCTAGAATCTTCCCAATTATCAATGTTGGGTTAAATAGTTTGTGCTTCTTTGTAATTTCCCCCTTTTTGACAGGAGGATATCATATTTGTCCTTCCGAGTTTGTTTGGCACTTCAGCCTTTCTCCAGAATAATGGATAGAAGTACAACCAGAGGATCAACAAATTCCTTTGGTGTCTAAACTGGAATTCACCTAATCCTGCAGATTCAAAGACATTCAGACAAACAAATATTCTTTAACTATATTTCTACCAGTCCCAAGCTTCAATCCTGCTGTTCACAATTGTTTGGCTAGACATACATTCTTCTCTTGGAAAAGACTTATCAAAGCAAGACTTAAGTAGCTCTGTCTTTTCTTGTTTAGCATTTTATCATTTCACTGAGTACATGATATATTATTTTCTTTTTCTTTCAAATGAACTCAAAGAAACCTTTTTTAGACTTTACAGCACCTTCTCTGCAATTCAAGGCTAGTCCTTTGTTTTATGATCTTTGTTAAACTTTTCATATAGTGACTTTTTTTTTTCTCCTGCCCTCCTTTTCTTACTGAAATTTTAATATGTTCCTTTTAGCATCTCCCCATCCATCTCAAACCCTAATCTGCTTTTCCTTCTGTGTTCTGGGAATAATAGATATCAATAACTTTATTGCTTTTACTTGTTCTACAATTGTGTACTATGTTATCATAAAGTTCATTCACTTGGGTTTCTGCAAAGATTTCCTTACCATGCAACATAATTACACCTTTTTTATTGTTTCTATTGTTTCTGAATACATAGTATCATTCAGTTGCGATAAATCACCAGAGAGATATCTGCAAATCTCTGTTGTAACTAATTGTCTTTGTTTGGAGTTTAAGTTCATATTGCTTATTTTAAGCATTTATAGAGAGTCAGTATGATGCAGTGGTTAAGGCATCAGGCTAGACATTAGGAGACCATGAGTTCTTGACCTGCCTTAGGCGCAAAGCCAGCTGAGTGATGTTGGGCTAGTCATTTTTTCTCAGACCTAGAAAGAGGCAATGGCAAACCACTTCTTAAAAACTTTGCCAAGAAAACTGCAGGGATTTATCTAGGCAGTCTCTAAGAATTGGACACAACTGAGTAGCAGGAGAAAAAGCATACAATTATGATCCAGTGCTCTTTCTGATTTTTCATCAAATGGTTGCATAGACCTCGTAAGAACTATACTCCAACTTCCATCTTTAATGCTTAAGTTTTTATCTGAGATCCTTACTTTAAGGCTCTCATTCTTTGAGTCAGTTTAAAATTCTCATCAAATTCACCATGCTTTGGCCAGATAGTTTTTTACCAGGATGGAGATGCAATCTACCTTGTTCTAGCTAGCAATCAGTCATCCAGATAATTCAGACAATCTGAAATTAAGAGAGAAATTAAATCTTTCATGTTGACACCATTTGCATAGCGGTCATTCAATTTCAGAATTCTTTCATTTTTTAGTCTATGAAAGGGTAGATAAGAATATCAACTGAAACTCCAGATTTTTGCTCTTTCTTCTTAGTCTATTGATGTAATTGCAATTTTTAAAAAAAAATTAGTTTGTCTCCATATATATTTGCAAGAGGGAATAATTGTCAGAGGATTAGTATGTCTTGAAAGGTGTTCTGTCAGACTGGTAACTGAATGATAGACAGTCTGGAACAAGAATTAAAGAATAACAATCCCCAGCCAAAAATACTTAATATCTTTTTTTTAAAAAAGTTCTATAACATAGGTTTTTCAGACATAGATTTTACTGTCTAATCACTAAGAAAAGTTACAAACTATGTGATAGGAATGTTTAGTATTTCCAACTTAAACTTAAATTCCAATTTTGAAATATTGGTAGCTTTTAAAATTTGTATTTCTAGTACATACAAGTAATTTAATATTATGTGTATTATATCAGAATACAGGATATCTAAAGAGAGAAGAGAGCTGTATAAAAACCTTGCAAAATAATCTAATTAGTTATAATGTAAAATGATGATTTCCTAAGGGAAATATTAGGGAGATTGAAGTTGATTTAGCCATGCAATTTATTAGGAGTTAATCAAGGCTATGCATGTTCCTTTTTCTTTTCTCCCTTATGTGGTCTTTCTCTCAGAGAACAATGCTGAATTTGCAGTATGGCAAGTGCACACATTTGCTCAGAAATGTGTTTTCTTTGGTGTTATAAATTTTACAATTTACACATTTAAAATTTAGTGTTGTAAAATCTTGCAAAAATATCTGAGCCATTTTTGTTTATCTAGAGAATAGAGGTAAGAATGAGCTACAAGCTACAGTGAGCCAAAAAAGTATTTAGTCAGCCACCAATTGTGCAATTTTAAGTTCTCCCACTTAAAAATATGAGAGAGGCCTGTAATTGTCATCATAGGTATACCTCAGCTATGAGAGACAAAATGTGAAAACAAATCCAGACAAT
>JANHZU010006997.1:115739-131614 GCA_032468055.1 Acrochordus granulatus
GGCCCTCACAGCCTCCAGACACTGTGAAAGGGCAGTCACAGCAACAGTTAGGTCACCTGGAATGGAGATATAAAGTTGTGTATCATCAGCATGGTGATATGGTTACCTAGCAGCTTCATATAAATGTTAAAAAGGAGTGGAAAGAATACTGAACCCTGTGATTCACCACAAAGGAGTGGCCGTGAGCTGGACCTCTTATTCCCTATCATCATCGCTTGGGACCAGCTGTAGAGGAAGCCAAACCAGTGCAAAACTTTGCCACCCCCCAATTCTCACAGCCAGAGACCAAGTTTGATGGCACCGAAGGCTGCTGAGAGATCAAGTAGAGCTAAGATAGACATACTACCCCTATCCCACTCTCACCATAGATCATTCACAAATGCAATCAATGCTGTTTCTGTCCCATAACCAGGCCTAAAACCAAACTGAAAAGGGTCCAGATAATCTGTTTCATCCATATCCCTCTGAAGCTGCCAAGCAACCATCTTCTCTACCACCTTCCATAAAAAGGGGAGTTGGGAGAATGGACAAAAATTGTCCAGACAGGTGAGGTCAATAAGTGATTTTTTAAAGGTCCCAGAAATGTTTCTCCCGACAGTGAAAAATTAATAATTGGTTGCACCCACCTGGAAGTCTCTATCCTGGTGGTTTTCACCAACCAGGAGGGACAAGAATCTAACTGACAGGAGGTTGGCCTGATAGCATTGAGGATGCTATCCACTTCCTGAGGTCCAAAAGGATCACACTGTTCACAGATAACTTGATAAGACCCTTCCCAGGCATCGCTACTGGACCTGCTCCATGCATGGAGTCCAACTGGGAATAGATCTTATGTTCTTAATTCTCTTCTGTATTCAGTCTACATTTATTCAGCACCTCCACATTCTTGACTTCATTTTCATATCTGTATTCCTTGTTGCTTCATATACTCTAAATTACATTTGCTTCATATACTCTAAACTACATTTGCTGCATATGATTGACATGGCATCACCTGCATACAGAAGTATATGTACTTTCATATCTTTCCATATGGAAGATGTATACACAGCTCTAACATCATCACAAGCACTCTTTATATCCATAAATACATCATAAAAAAACAAAGGAACAGGAAACATATTCATTTCTTGAATGTATCCCCCACTTTTCCATGTATTTGAACACATAAGCAGCGTACAGCAATAAAAATATGAATGGATGGATGGACGGACAGATGGATATAACAGAATGACAGGGAAGGAGGGAGCAACAGTGAGAAAAAAATGAAGAAACAGAGGGTGGGAATAAAGGAAGAAGGGTGGAAAGGAAGGAAGAGGAAGGGAGGTACAGTGAGGAAGGATTTCCTATGCTTCCCATCCTTCCTGCCAGCTTCCTATAAGAAAACTCAAGGGGAATGCCAGCAGGAAGTTGGAAGTCATTCCCACTCCTACCACTTCTTTGCTTACCCATGATCATTCTGTTTCTCTGTGTAGGTAAGGAAATATCTCTGAGAAGATAAGCCAACCAATCCCAGGTTGTCTAATATAAAATCTAGTATAAACTTCATTTCTCACTTACTTACATATATATATATTTCTCAGTGACTGGCTGAAAAACAAATATTTGGTCTGCAAATTCATTGCCCAGCATGCAACCACACTACCTTATCAAAATTTTGGTCATCTTACTTCCTGTATTCTTTTGATTGGAAAACTGTTGAATACCCCCCCAGGTATACTTAACAAACTAATCACTATGTAGTTTTTGTATTCACTTGCTATCTTTCCATGTATATAGCAACAGGTTTTTTTACAATTATGAGATGTAGATGTAATCTTCATATATATGTTAAACAAGTTACACAACCATTTGGTAAACCAACCACATTCCTGTTTTAATAATTCTCCAGTTATGTTGTCTGTACTTCAAGCCTTCTCAGAGCATTTCAGTTTTATTTTCAGCATGCAATTATCTTTCTGTACAAATTACCATCATCTTAGTTTTTTTCCCAAATAATTTCCTTACTTTTAATTCCATTCATTCCGGTGAAGACTCCTTGTTTAGCCTTTTTCACTCACCCTCGCAAAAAAAGCCCCCACAAAAAAAACTTTGTCAAAATGTATCTGCATTTTTTCTACTTCTTTCAGTCTTTGCTCTCTTAATTATTTGCAAATTTCTTTTTCTCAATGCAGATATTATACAATTCCTTTCTGTCATTTTCATTTTAGCAGCAATTTTACATTTGCCTTTACAGCACTTCATCATTCCACCAGTCATTCTTCTTTTTAGCATAACTTTTTTTTATCAGCATAACTCCACACATTTCTATAGCAGTAGGCAGCATAATTCTTTTCAGTCTATTCCATGCAGCTTCCACATTCATTTTCATCACTCCATTTCACATCCATTCTATTAGAAAATTTAACTTGCATTTTGTTTCCTGCGATCATTCTACTTTCATGTAAATGTCTTTCACTTTCTTTTTTATATGTCCAATTTTTCTCAATAAATTTATGCTAAATTTATATCAAAACATAGTCTGTCCCACACTGAGAATCTCTTATTACCCTTAAATCCTTCACCAGTTCTCTCAACCTTTCATTAAAATTAATTACATTTCAATGATCATCCTGGTCTTTTCATTATAACTATTCACTGCAGTATAACATGCAAATATCACCAATTATGGGTTCCTACTTTCATACACACTTGTATCAGTTTGAATTACAACATTTTATACTTTCCGACATAGACATTTTACCCTTTTATTTATAATTAAACCTTCACTTTCCCACATGTATGCATCTATTCTAGTCCATGTCATGACACAATTTCATTAGATCTACCCTTTCTTTTAGGTACACAGATAAATAACTTATATTTTTCTTCCTTTCATTTCATTTATAAATACATGCTCTTTCCCATTTACTCCCTTTACATTCAAAGTTTTTATTTTCCAAATTCTATGGTCATCAGCAGATGAACTTATGGACATTACCTTCAGATGCACTTCTTGGCTTTTGTCAGTCAGGGCTTTCCACTGCCAAAGTAGTTTCTAGAATAGAGATTTTAGACTGTAAAAATAACATAATCATGCTGGGATAAAACTGGATGTTGATTACACATGTGGCCAAATGTGTAATGTAAATGTGTAATGTGTAACACAGATAGTCCTCACTTTCTTTATATTTCTAAAAAGTATTCCATGAAAGCTAGCAGTGTGCTGCAGTTGCCAAAAAGGCCAATGTAGTCCTATTCTGTATCAACAAAGGAATAGTATCAAGATCACAAGAAGTGACAGTATCAATTTATACCACACTAGTGAGGCCACACTTTGGATATGCATCCAATTCTGTTCACCACAATACAAAAAAAAATGCTGAGATCCTAGAAAGAGTACAGAGAAGAGCAATAAATATGATAAGGGGTCTGGAGGCTAAATCATACAATGAATGGTTAAGGGAACAATGTCTAGCCTAACAAAAAGGATTGGGGGTAACATGGTAGTTATCTTCTGATACTTGAGAAGCTGTCCCAGAGACGAGAGGCTTGACTTATTCACCAAAGCAAGACATGAAGCAATGGGTGGAAGCATGTTAAAAAGAGATCCAACCTGGAATTAAGGAAAATTTGTGGGTGCTCCATCGCTGGAGATCTTTAAGAAAAAAAATTGGACAACCACTTGTCCAGGATGGTATAAAGTCTCCTGCCTTGGGCAGTGGGCTGGACTAGAAGACTTTCTAGGTCCCTTCCAACCCTGTGATTCTATGACTCTAAGAAACGTTGACTATATACTCTTGCCATATTTCACCCATTTGGATGAGCAGGTGGTTCACAAGCAGTGTATTGACACACACTCAAGATGCAAATCTGCTATGAAAATTGTCCATTGTCTTGTAAAATCTTTGCTTGAGTACAAGTTAAGATGCATAGATTCTTTGTTCCTTTATTAAATTAATGGTCTGACATTGTTGGTTCACATGGTAGCTGTTCTCAAAACAGCCTTTGAAAAGTTTTTGTTTTTGTTCTAGGTTCCTATCCAAGGTTGTCCCTAAGTTTTAAACTTAAGAGAAATATTGGCTATTTCATTCTGCAGACTTATATGCCTTCCATTCTGATCACTATTCTGTCTTGGGTATCATTCTGGATTAATTACGATGCATCCGCTGCAAGGGTGGCTTTAGGTAGGTATTTATTTTTGTTTATTTATATTGAATATCTTACTTATACAAATATTTATGTAGGATTACATTGCTGTATGAATTTTCTGGTCAGCGTTTGCACTAAAATAAATAGGTTGTCTAAAGTAGTTAAATCTAAACTCATCTGGACTATATGAGATGTGTTCTGGTGAGATGCAGCATTATTATGTAGTGTCATTGCAACTCCAATTTAAGATTCCATGTTTGATTAATTATATTTTCAGCTGAAAAATTAAGAACGTTGTCTTGTAAATTAAATACACAGATATACGGACAGTGCATTTTGTACTAATTCTAATCTCTGAATTGCTTTTACATTATTGCTTTATATTATTGAAAATATAAAAAAATAATATTCCTCACATGATTAAATTGCAAAAGGGATTTGCATATTTCAGGGAAAGAAGATCATTTCCGTGCAAAAAGCCCTACATGAGAGCCAGTTTGGTCTAGTGATTAAGGCTCCAGACTACAAACCAAGAGACTATGAGTTCTAGTCCTGCCTTAAGTATGAAAGCCAGCTGGGTGACTTTGGGCTAATTACTCTGTCTCAACCCAACTCATTTTACAGGGTTGTTATGGGAAAATAGGAGGAGTAACAAATATTAGATATGTTTGCCACCTTGAGTTGTTTATAAACATAATAAAGACAGGATATAAATAAATAAAATACATTCAATGCCTGACTAATGTCAATAAGACTGAAAAGGACTCCTATTTAAATTCATCTGTCAGTTGTGGGATAAAAAAACAAGAATTATGTTAAACAAAACCACCAATTAGCCAAGCAACATCAGCAGGCTTGAAGAAGATATGAATGGCATCTTAAAAAAATGATCTACCCGTTTTTCCTTCCATTCCTTCCATTCCTCACATTCCTTGTATGTCTGTCTATTTGCTTTAAATCTGACAGCAACTTCCTCCCCCCACCCATTAACTGGTATGAATAACGTGTTAAAGATGATTTGAAAAAGGAGTTACAAATATATTAAATAAATATCCCTTCCCTCCTCCCCAATAAAACCTCAAGAAGCCGCTCCTCATGAGGCGAGATAATGTTGAATTAGAACTCTATGCTGATGCAATAGAAGGCAACTTCTAGAATTATCTGAGAAATTATCAGATGAAGATAAAACAATATGCTACTGAGCAGGATTGAGCTTTCTTCTGCTAATTTCTGCTGCACATTCTACAAATTACATAATTTGCCAAATATAATCCTATAAGGAAAAGTTGCCAGAAGTATTACTTAGGTATTATTGTCTTGCTGCTGTTTCAAGTTAGTTATCTTTGAGCAACAGCTCCTTGTTATGCAGGCAAGGAAACCCCACAAATGCATCCTGCTCTCTTGAATTTGTCAGGACTTATGGGAATTATACTGAATACAGATTTCAGAATGTTTTGTCCATTTCATAATATCTGAAACTGGAAGCTGTTTGGGTGCGTTGCTCAAACGGAAATAGGATGAGCTTCTAGCATTTATAACATGGCTTTGTTTTACACAGCCCTAGCCTTTTCCATGTCTGAAGACAGTACTGAAATTTAATAAGTATACAAGTATCTCACCAAATTATTTATCAGATCTAGACTTTAGGATTTCTATTTCATGTACAGTTCTCCAAAAAAAGATTCTATATACGACTGGATTTCCACCTAGCAGTAATTATTATCTTATTATCTGTTTTATAAAACCAGATTATGAAAGATGATAAAATGGCTATAGTTTCATACCATGGTCACTGTTGATCTATCAATATTTGCCAAGGAATTTTATTATCTTGCAGAAATAATTAAGAAATTAACAAGTTTCTTCAAGATCAGTGACTAAAGGAATCCAACAAATAAAATTATTTTGAAAAGCATCATTATAAATGTATAATGTATATTTCATAGTGTTAGGTCAGATAACCATACATATTTGGTTATATATACATATATACATACATCCTTCTCATCCTTCTGAGTTTTATGTGTCTTCCTCAATCTCAGGTCCTCTACCAGTAGCCTGGAAATTTGAGGGTTCTGCTCAATATCTTAACTGTTCTTACACTGCACTCTTCTAGACATAGAGCTCTGATGTTGTTCCTGTGATCTGTTGGAACCACTCTCCCAGCTTAGGAGTTACAACCCCAAGTACTCCTACTACCACAGGGAACCCTTTTGGCCTTTATTTTCCATATTATCTCTAGTTCCTCCTTCAGACCCCATATCAACCCATTCTAGGTATAGCCATCCCAGGTCACTTTGGATAGTGAGATGGACAGCATATACATTTAATAAATAAATAAAATATAGGGTGTCAGTCCTGTTGTCAGTCCAGGCAATTGGTCTGTTTAGATCTTGAATCTTGGCTGACTGCTCTATCTTTGAGCAACTGGTGTTTTGAGCCTCTAGTGTTGTTCCCAATACTCTCCTGTTAGCGATGATGCCTGACAGGACTTCCCAGGTTATGGGGAGGAAGATTATTGGCCAGTAGGTAGATGTGTTGTTTCCTTGTGGAGGTCTACTCTTCCTTGTGTTAGCCAGTCTGGGAAGGAACCTGCTGCAAGGAACTGGTTCACCTGTGCTGCTAGGTATTTATGAACTGTTGTTAGTTACTTTAGCCAATAGATGGGGATCATGTCTTGTCCAGGTGCTGTCCAGTTCTTCATATTCTTGACCTGCTATTGGTTATCTGCTATTATGATGGCGACTGGTTCTTGTTCTGGGAGATTGCTGTGGTCTACTCTCAGCCCTTTGCACTGGTGTTATGTGTCTTCACTTTCCTCCATATGTGCTTCAGTTTCTGCTGTTGGTGGCTCTACTGTTACTGTGTTATTGTACTGCAGTTGGCAGTACACCTTGGATATTCTTTAGAGAAGAGGGCATTTATCTTTTATTTATACACACACACACATGAATGACACATACCATTATAGAGGTGACAAGGAAATTGTATGTATTTTATACCAGGAAATTATTCATTGAGTTGGACTTGGATTTCCCAAGTGTTAACCCATGACAGTCGTATCATTGCACACAAACCAGCAGTAGAGTGAACTCTTTCCAACAAACTGATTTTATAAGTTCCGATTTCTTACACAGCTTTAGTATATGCTGCAGTTTTGTTTCTAGAAAGTAATATATGGTATATATAAACCTCTCTTTATTTTGTAATGAACCCTTGAATTTCCGTTTGAATTTTATTATGCATCTTCCAATACATCTAAAGGTATAAATCCACCAATTGTATATATTTTAATAGCTTTTAAGAAGAAATACTACTATAATGTAATACTTATTAAATGTATTGTCAATTGTTCCCTCAATTCAAGAATCCATGAGCTCCCGTTCAAGTTCCTGAACTTTAAGAGAGAGATTTTTGAAATACTTTAAATTAGAAAATAGCCTACATTTTAACTGTAAGTAACGTGAAAAGGAAAAAGAGCAGCTTCCATCCTGGTTCTAATTACATCTCTGTTTAAAAGTAATCAGGAGAAGGAAATTTCCTTGCACTTTAACTGATCTCAGTTAAATCCAAATTTCCATCATTTGTGTGCATAATTTATATGAATGCTATCATTTGCAGTAAAAACTCAATTTAATGGACAGACTCTCAATTTAACAGACATTGGTCAATTAAACGGCAGTAAATTCATCCATTGTAATTGAAGTCATTAAACCAAAATTTTACTGTATTTCCTTGATGTTGATGTTGCACAATTAATAATGTTTTAAATTTTCTCAATATTGCCATACCAAAATCAGACAACAAGGAAAGGAGTAGTAAAATGTATGGATGAAATTTATTTTCATTCCTCTCTCATTTTTGACTCATTTTTTAATATATCTATGTTGAACCCTATACTGTAGTGACCTCCACACATAAACAAAAGGCACATACACATGCAGGCATACATACATAAAAGAGAGAGAGAGACATAGATGCATACTAAACTGGAATTTTGTGATTACTTTTACAGGGATCACAACGGTGCTGACAATGACAACCATTAATACCCATCTACGAGAAACACTACCAAAAATTCCCTACGTGAAAGCCATTGACATGTATCTGATGGGCTGCTTTGTCTTTGTGTTCATGGCTCTTCTGGAATATGCCTTGGTGAACTACATCTTTTTTGGCAGGGGGCCACAGCGCCAGAAGAAAGCAGCAGAAAAAGCTGCTAGTGCTAACAATGAGAAATTACGAATGGATGTCAATAAGGTAAATTGAAATGGGGTATTTATGGCATATCCACTCACAGTTGCAGTATTTTTTCCTAACAGACCTTTCAGAAGCAATATCCTCTGCCAAACAAATCTCATAGGAATAAGAGAATAACATCTTGGTTTTTAAGGCAGGGCTTTTCCAGATGATCAGAAGCTCCAGTGCAGTGGAAATGTATTCTTTATTTACAGCTGAAGGATTATCCAACCTAATGAAAGTATAAATCAGAACTGGTCTACAGCTTTTTATTATACAGAGGTCAAATAAGCTCATTTCAAAGCAATAAATTAATAAGACATGCTGCAGTTTTAATTTTTAAAGCAAGAGAAACATTTATTCAGTTAGAATTTTTTTTTTTTCAGTGCGCTCAAGTCTCACAAATGAACGAATATATATATTCAAGGTAGAGACACAATGCAAATAATAACCAATAGAGTCAAAGCAATAGAGTAAAAAACCATTTGCATAAGGTTTTCATATCATAAGGTATACACTTCCACCACCATTCCACATAATTTGTAATAAGAAGTAAAATATTTATTGGAAGTGTTCTTGACAGTTTTGCTTTTTAATAGAATCATGCATTGACATGATTCTAGTTAGTACTTTGAATCAGAAATAGTCAAGAATTTATACATTAGGCAAAAAAATAGTTTTGTAAAAAATACAGTACTACAAAGAATCATCTGGAAAAGGTCTTTTGAAACACTAGGAGCCTACACTGTCATTTTAATGGAACTTAAAGGTTGATTTCCAAGATGTATATGTTGTACATTCAATTTTCTATCATATTTCAGGGTGATGTTTGAAGACTTTAACAATCCAAAATGTTTAGCAAAAGTGCTAAAGAGCTGCATGAAATCTTACGAGAGAAATGAATGTTTGCATGAATGTGTGTTTGTTTATTCATTTATTTCTTTTACAGTTTAGCATGTTACTAATATATTTTCACAGCAAAAATATCAGTGAAAATCTAATTCCAGTGAAATACAGAATAAACCCAGATTTTTGTAAAATTGTATCTCTATAAAACTGAAAAGAATTTATAAATAATGTTTTTAATCCAAATTCCTTATCAGTAGTTCCATGAAAATGAAAGGAAATCAGAAATATATTGAAGCTGTATGATTTCAGATGAGATTTTATTCCTTCTTTTCCAGCTCCAGCATTATAATAGTGGTGCTCTGATAATTTTACTTTACTGTAAGTTGCAACTGGACAAGGTAAATTGCACAATGACCAACTAAATAGCACAGACCTGTCTCATGCCAGCCTTGTCTAGCTTCTATATTTAGATTTTTGTTTAATAATGTATAGAGAGGCATGGGAGGAGAAGGATATGCTGCTATTCATCAATTTTTAGTATAAGTGAAATAGTGCTTTAATTAGTGACTTTTCAGAAGAAAAGAATCTACAAAACATTGATAAATTAGGTTAATTAAAGTATACTACCCAAATAATGATGTTTTCTTAAAACACTTTCATGGAGTTTGGAGAATTTATATTCATTTGGTCTGATGCCCTTAAATTGAATTGAATTGAAATTAATGGAAGAACTTCCAATACATTATGGATAGATCTATATCTAAATCTTTTTGGATTTCTAACCCATTTCATGTATTTCAAAAAAATCCTGAACCCACTCAAAAGTATTTTTGCCAATATTTGGCATCATGCAACAAATATTAACTCTGAGGAAAATTCCATTTTGCCCAGGGTCAGACTCACCAAAAATGTATATAGAAATTAAAATCCTAGTTATAATTTCCCTTTCCCTTTCCATTACTATGATGTGCAAAATGTCAGTGACTTCACAGCTCCATATGGTCTCACAAATGGGTTTGAGGTGCAGGGTTTCTCTGTCTAATATTTTATGGCAAGATGGGCAATCGCTGGAGAGACAACAGTCTTTGGCCGTAATTAACGTTCTGAAATTGTGGCTGGTTTGGTCATATGCTTGTCAGGTGAAAACTGGAAAAGAGTAGTTAAGTAGCAGAAGGGGCAAATAAAGTGGACGACTGAGATTTTTTTTGCATCGGGCAAAAAAAGTGTGTGTTCTGCAACAGACGGCCAGACAGCAAATGTCCCAGCTGGCCCAGGGTGCCCTCTGGAGGCGCTCCTGTCCAAAAGATGAATACTTCTGCTCGTCCTTGCTTACGCTGATGATGACAATCATTTTGCAAGAATTATAGAGTCTTGAGAATGGAAGGTACGTTCTTAATTGACAACTAAGCAGCAAACTAAAGACAATACCATTTCTCCAGTAATGGCTTAAAACATTTCATTAGCGTTTCTTAGCCATACATACATGCATACATATAACTGAACAAAGTAAAAGGAAGAAATAAGAGGAAATACAAAGCATATTTCTGTAACATTCCTTACAAAAATGTAGCTTATTTTCATTATTGCCATGGCTGGATGGAGTGGCTAGGAACCACAAAGTTGGGAAATTGCCTACAGCTGCCTTCCATCCTATATTCTTTCTAAACAATATAATAAACAGGGAAGTAAATTTGAGGACGGCAGGGTGGAAAAACAGCGTGTTAATTCTGAAATTAAATAAAGAGAAGAGGAAGTATGAAAAGAATGGAATAAAAACTGCCTCATTTCAAAAGAATAATAGTAGAAATTGGAGAGTTTGGTTTCTTTACAGACTTAAACATGAATGCATTTTTTTTTCTGAGACAAAATTATCATTCTTTGTAAACATCAGATCTTCTTTGTATCAGATTGATGCTTGGGGTTTTATGGGATAGAGGTACTCCTCAACTTACAACCACAATTGGGACCAGAATTTTGGTTGTAAGTTGTGGCAGCAGTAAGTCAAGGCACCATGTGATCAGTTCCAATTTTTTACTGTTTTCATGGCAGTTGTTAAGCAAATCACATGGTCGTTTAACAGATCACATGGTTGAAAATCCAAATTCACTCTCTTCCAAAAAATTGCAAATCATGGTCACATGACTGCAGGATGCTACAACTGGTCATAAATGCAATTTATGCATTTGATTGTCAAATGCCTGAAATGTGGTCATATGACAGTACGGGGGCAACATGATATTTTACAATTGCCAAAAGTGTTTTGCAGACCATAAAGTACTTTTTCTAAGGCCATTGTAATTTCAATCAGTCATTAAACTATTGATCATAAACTGAGGACTATGTATAGAACATTTTATAAATTGGCTACAATATGTTTTTTAAATAATTTAACAATGATACAGAATATAGAGATTTACAAATATGTATTCATTTCCCTTTTTTAAGAAGTATATCAAGAGTTCTTTGTGCTTATTTTGTTATAATTATTATTTAGCCTTTTTGTAGTCTTTATTTTATTAAAGTAAATACTGTATATTCTCAGAAAAAATATATTATCTATGAATAAACAGATAATTCCTGAAGTTGTGCAATTATTATTCAATATCACATTAGCAATAGTTCCAAACAGAAGTTATTTTTATAACATCAAAAAGAAGTATATATCTGAAGGAAGACTCTCCCATTCCTATCAGTCCACCTCATTAGAAGGCATGTGGTGGGTCTCACTGGCTAGGGACCTACTTTTGGTGGGTCTGAGCAGACAGGCTTTCTCTGCCATGGTACCCATCTTATGGAAATTAGATTAGCTCCATCTCATTTGATATTCCAAAAGGCCCTCAAGACCTGGTTATGTTATCAGGCCTGGAGCTCCGGAGACTTGCTGAGATGCCTCTATTGTATATATCAGATTTGACACCTATCCAACATCAAAATCAATATTTCCAGCTGAATGAGCAAACACTGAAAACATCAGCAGCATATAGTGATTGCAGCCGACTTTACCAAAGAAAAACTATTTTCAGACTTGATCTCCAAAACTGAGCTCCATTCCATCAAAATGATGGTGTTCTGTATACTTTGCTTCATTTTATTTGGGAGGATGGTTTATTTCATCATCTGAATGATGAAAGCATTAAAAATAGCATATGTGTTACTGAAGCGGCTGCTGAGATGTATGAGAGGGAAGCAAAGTTCTGATAAACTGAAGCAACGCAGTGGTTGAAGATTGGTACAAAGACTATATAGCACTTCAGTTTTACAGAGGAAAAGTGCTTTGCAATATGTACAGACATGCATAGCACCTACTGGGAACCCTTAAACCAGCCAGATTTTCAATAGAAGACAGAATCTGTAGCCCAGGGTAGAACTGTGAAATTCTTGAGGGTCTCTGCGCTTGGTTGTTTGCTTGCAGCTATTTCATTACCCAACTAGATAGCATCATCAGTGTAAGCAAATATGGGATTTGCTGCCTATTTATACGCAGTGGCTTGCCCTGCCAGTTTTGGAGGGGGTATATTTTCCTCCTTGGCAATTCCTTGATTAAAGTACTCTTTTCTGCCTTCACCAAACTCATGCTACTGTTACCTAGCTGGGTGATGAAATGTCTGTAAGCAAACAGCCAAACTCAGAGAGCACCAAGAACTCCAAAACAGATTGTTTCCTGAGAAAAGACATGGCTACTTTAAGTGCTGCCAATAGATATTATATGAGTGCTCCTACACTACCTTAAAATCCAAAATTCTGGATAATTACAATAGAGTTTCTTTCCTATCATATAGCACAATGAGGTAGAACTCAGAACATGTTATTAAGTATTGCCTTGCACAAACAAAATTGTTAATAGTATTCATGACATTTAAATGTCATCATAAGAACTCTCCCTGAGAGATTTCATCTTTCCATTTATTCCAAAAATAAATTGTGATAGGCTGCACTTCCCAACAGCCTATGAGTGTCCATCTGAGGACTCTTACCTCTTCTATCCAGATTAGCTCTGATGTAGGAAAAGAGAAAGCAAAGTTACTTGGATTTTCTCACTTAAAGACCAGAATCACAGAACTCAACAAACTCTGTTTGCAGTCTTAAAATGTAAGAATAGCAAGGTAACCTTGTCTCTTGCACACATAATGGATTCTAGTGAGAAATTATCTTTTAAAACTAGTGAAACCAAATCTTCTGATATTAAAAGAACTATAATGAAAAAAAGGAAATACTGGAAAATAGGGGAGTGCAATAGTCTGAGCATTCCAAATAAAATTAAAATTACAACAGTCAGTACAGTCAACCTAGCTAAATATTTTCTCATATTACCTTCTTAAATGAGATTGTGGATTTCAGATTTACTCCAGAGAATATAGTTAGACAGAAATAACTTTTTAGTTTGAGCTAGTTTGTTCGCAGAGAAGCAAGCTGAATTGCTGGACAGAAGACAATATTTATTATTTCATGAATAATATAGTATGGTTAAAGATAATTCACTTTTTCTTCCAAAGATTCATCACAAAATTTCAAAAAAATCACAATGTTTTCCCTTTTTCTGAATTCTGACTGTATGGAAATTAAAGCTCGGCACAGATACAACATCTCCAAAGCCTCTAACACCACTTTCCTTTCCAGCAATACATCTCCATCAAGTCAAATAATGACACTTAAACCAAAGTGTCAAAATTCTAGCTTGACAGCTAAGCAAAGAGGATGTGCACTGTACAAGACAGAGGGCATTCCAAAGGATCAAAGGTTTTGAATCCTGGGCAGTCAGGTGTGGGACGCAAAGCATTATCTAAATTAGTATTGGATTTCCCAACAAAAAGGGAAAGCAATCAATTTAATGTACTGATTCTAAATCCAGAAGCAGATTTTGCTGGATTCTGACCCACTGTCCTGGCCTAAAGTCTTCAGTCACAATTTGCTTCATTATATCACCATCTTACTTTGAATTTTGTTTCATTTTTATTTAATGCTTAATGGTGCTCATGCTCTTTATCCCATTATCAGGATATTTTATTATGTAATTTAGGGCTCTAGAGTTTGCCTGTGGATTAGGAAGACTAAGATAAAGTGATTATTATTATTGGTAGCATTTGTACGATGCTCACCTCTCAATGTTTCTGTGTGGCTTACAACACTCAAATGAAGAAATTACTGTAAAATCAGTAAAACATAATAAAGATAAAAAATGGCAAGTGCGATGATGTTTATTCTACCTCACATTCTGTTCTTATTTATTATAAATGCCTGTGCAATAATAATAAGATTGTTTGCATTAAAACCTCCTCTTAATTCAGTTCTGAAAGCAAAATAACATAAAGATTTGACCCAAAAGTATGCATGTATTGATCTGTTAAATTAAATTTCCAGTATTTTCTTGAAGAAAATCTTCTATGATTTTTTTCCATGAATTTCCATTCTGTTTTGTTCTAAGTGTGCCATTTTTCTCTACTAATCTTGCACAGGAATAACTTGTGAACATATTTTGAAGATTATTATATTGATTATTTACCAGATTCTTTTTATGTTCAGAACTTCAATATTTCATTGTGTTTTCCAGTTGGTTTTAATGGAACTTGATCCTCCACCTTTGGCTTTGAACCTTCTGTACTTGATTCTCATGTTGTTTTCATTTTTTCCAAGTTCTTTACATATTTAGTATCTCTAATCAAACTTCATATGAGACTGTGTAGCCTTTCTATTTTGTCATGTGATCTGTACAATTAGCATAAAGATATCTGTACAATTAGCATAAAGATGATGGTCACAGGTCTATGTAGCAAAGTTGCCTTCTTTTTCCTTTGTTGAGTTTCTTATGTTCTGTTACCTTCTTTTGTCTCTATGTTTAGAAGTAATGGAGTGTAAAATATATCATCCAATTTCAGAGGCATTTAATTAATTTACAACTACTATGTTAGTTCTAGTTTTGCTCACCATTCCCTAAGTAGCCAAATCTAAAAAATTTATTTAGCGTATTCTCTACTTTGTCTTCCAGATCTTTTATAAAGATATAAAACAAAATGGGACCGAATTGCGATCCCTGGATCCCACTGGAAATCTCTCCCCAACTAGATGGACTGCCAGTTACGATTACCCTCTTAAAACGGTTAGATAGCCAGTTTTTGATCCATTTGATTGTATTAACTGTCCAAGACATCTTATGTTGGCCTTCTAACCATAAGATATTGTATAGCACTGTATGGCATGCTTTATTAAAACCCAGATAAAGTATCCATTACATTCTCATTATGTTTTATATTGTAACCTTTACAGACAAAGAACAATAATAGATTATGTATTGCTATATCAGAGTTTATGAATTGATTCAGCTGACTTCATTTTAAAGCCATGTTGATTTAGCCTTTTGTGCTATTTTTCTGGTCAATTATGTCCTTTTGTTTTATAATTACAAAAGAATTAACTCAGCTTGTAGAATAGCGTCAGAGTGATATCTTATTTCAATCTTTCAGTAGGAAATATGTCTTCATTTAAACTCTTTTTGTCATCAAGTATCAGAAGATTGAAAAGTTTCTTTTAGGGGTGTTATTTATGTTTATCTTAAATTTGTTTAAGCCATACTGTTTGTGTGTGTGTCTATGTATGTGTGTTTTAAAGTAATTGTTTAGTATATTCTATTCCGAGTATATTGAATTTTTGCTTTCTTTAGC
>JANHZU010006997.1:134757-150683 GCA_032468055.1 Acrochordus granulatus
TCTTATAATGCAAAAAAACAAAACACAAAAAATCCAACCTAAAAAACATTACTGATCGTTGTTCTTCACTGTTATATAAGAATTTGTATGAGCCAGCAGTTTGCTGAAGCTTTGTTTGCTATTTTTCCTTACAATTATGTAAGAATGTGATATGAATGTAACATGAGGTGGTGGAAACAGTAGCAGACCTCACCTGTGGCCTGTTCCAGAAAAGGTAGAAGGATAGCTCCACTGTATTTCTGGTGACATCACAAAAAAGGTCAAATCTGCTGTGTAGGACTCTTTATGCATGGAGTATCCTAGAACTCGATTTTCACTTTGTTCTAGGATATTTGCATGCAGTGTCTAAGGTATGTCAGTCCTTTTACATAATCAGAAAGTTTTATCTTCCAGGGCATTGGATAATAAAATTTTTCTTGCCTTGGCAGAACTCTTCTCACAACATATTTATCTCTGAGGGTTGTTGTTTTTTTTCAGAGCCTACATTTACATACAAAATACTGGTGCACAAATGTTTTAGATCAAAACATTGAGTTCAAAACAGCTTGTTTTGAGTAGAAAACAACTGCTTCAAATGTGAACTTTTCCTATTCTGAGAATTTTACACTCCCCAAGTACTTAGAATAAGAGTGGGGTTCATGCTCAAAACAGGATGTTTCAAATTCAAAAATAATAATTTTGCCTATAGAACCCAGTTTATCCAGTGTCTATAAGAATGATTTTTGCATTGGGTCTTCAGTGTATATGTGTGTGTGTAGCTTCCTTATCTTATGGCACTGAGATAGATACAATTAAACATGAGGAACAGTTCAGAAGTTATTAGAGTAACACAGTCACTGAATGGTTTGGCTTGTTTGGTTGTACTATAAACTTTTTTTATTAGACATATAAATATATTTGACTTAACAGAAATTATTCTAAAAATTGCCCTACCCTCTGGAACAGTATGTCTCCGGAGATACCCACAGCTCCCACTCTCTGGGTTCAGAAGCCTCTTAAAACTTTAACCCCTGTCTTTTTTGCACACTGAAGAATGCAAAGTCTTAGTTTAGGCAGTCATGAGTTTTTAATAGGGTTTTTAACATATGTAAGCTGCTCAAACTCTTTGAGTTGAACAGTCTTAACAAATCAAAATCAAGAAATAGTTACCGGAATACAGTATTATCTCAATAGAAAAAAGACTATGAAAGAGGTATTTTTATGTAGGATGTTCATAAGTATTGCACAGGGCTTGGGAGAAAGAGGTGACACTGTATTTCAACACAAGCCTGTGACCTATATACTTGTTTCTGAAGTGAGGGCACAAGTACAAACAGTCAGGGCTTGCATTATGATGATGGGGCACATTTTTTTCATTATTTTAGTTTGTAGTAAATGCTATTTATGGTGTTTATGACAATCCTAATACATTGTACATTTTTGTATGTTGGTACATTTTTGATAACAAAGCAGGAAAGGGAAGAGAATGCTTTGTATAATAGTTCTGAAGTCCAACAAAGTATAAGAATTTCTGACATTTATCATATCTGCATTGGCTTTACAATGAAAAGGAAAAGGACATTCATACTGGGCCAGTTCACTTTGTCTTCTCTATCAAAACTAGATTTATTTTTCAACTGTCTTTTTGCAAATAATCAATACAGGTAATTTACCCACCTATGAGTGTAAATTTGAGGATGCAATTATACTTTCAATTTTTCGGTTTTATTTCAAAATGTGTTTGAATTATGTAAAAAAATCTATAAACTAATGCATAAAAAGATTCCAATAAATTATCTGACAGGAATGGCTGAGCTCATGTCAAAAAGGGAATACAAAAGCTATTTGAATCTAATGGTTTCTAGTTGCCATCCAGTTCTAGAATTGTTCAGAAAGTTAGGACAAACAAAATAGTATGTAGTAAATAAGTTTAGAATCATTTTTTTTAAAATTCAAAGTGCCTAAGAAAAGACTATTTGTGAACTTATTTTCTTTAGGAAGCTGCTTCATTCTATCTATGAATATTCTAATTAAGGTCATGATAAGTAGTAAAAATTGGCAAAAAGATTTTTTTTAGTTAGTTGTAAAATCTTATGTCGTTCAAGGCATGAGTATCTATGAGGTTATCTATTACAAGGAATGCCAGCAAAAGAACCCCAGCTACTGAGAAATATAGCCAAAGTGTATATCTCTGGGAATTCCATTCCTCCTTCCAGTTGCCTTTTTAACAAACTTTGCAAAAAAAAAATTTTTGTGATTTTTAATACTGCTTCATTCTACTATGTAAAAGGCAATAGCAAATTACAAAAGAATTAGCAATTATTAAATTAAAAAAATATTATATTAAATTATTATATTAATATTATTATTATATTAAAATTATTATATTAAAATTTTTTTGTGATTTTTAATACTGCTTCATTCTACTATGTAAAAGGCAATTAGCAAAAGAAGCTAATGCAAATTACAGAATAGACATAAATACAATTTTTAAAATGTTTATATTACATTAAGCTATAACTACCACATTGGGCACAAATCATTCAAGCCCATAAACCTTCCAGAGCAGATAGATCTTTGCAAGCTTCTGCAACGCTGTGTGAGTGGGAGATCTCCTTGTTTCAGGGATAAGATATTCCAGAGGAAGGGAATTCCCATAGAGAATGTACACTGTGGGGGTCCTTTGGCTATAGTCTCGGTAGCTTGGGAATTATCTTCCCTGTAATAGATAACCTCATAGATACCCACACCTTGAGCAACATACAATTTTACCACTAACTAGCACCTTGAATTATACTCTATAATAAGCTTGAAGTTAAGGCAGATACCACCACAAAGGACAAAAGAACAATGCAGAGAAATTTGCCAGTTCCCCAGGAAAAGAGAGGAAGCATTGGGAGAATATGCAAAGAAATACTTTTGACAGTACAGGTGAAATGCTGAATGGATGATAAGACACACTATGTTAGTTTGATTCATTTGAATTATGATATGTACAATTTAAGCATTATATCCATTCCCCACACAATGTTTTGTTGTTCCATTTAATATAAAAATCAAGGGTGAAATTTTGTGAATGGTTTGATTTTCAGCCTATGTTTTGAAAGCAACAGAACTGTACAGTTCACATATCCTAGCATGCTAGTCATATAATGTATATTTGATATTAAAGAAGAAAGTGAACAGTGCAGAAATTTCAGCCAGGCAGAAAATAATAGTCTATGAAAAATTACTGCCAGAGAAAAATGATTACTTCCCTTTGTTATAAATGAACATAGTTTCATTTATATCTCATATAAATCATATCACTGATATATTAAAATCTCATATCACTGATATATTAAAATGTTACATGCAACTCCTTAGATAGCCATCATTTTGGAGTTTCTAGGACTGATGGGAATTGCCTTTCCAAGTAAGTATATAAAGAGAAAAATTCAGCAGTATCTAAGGCCAACATTTTACAAGTTGATTTTAGGTCTACCTGTAAATTCCATTTGTGCTCTTTACCATGTAATTATTTAAAATGATTATACAATGCTTTCATGATTACTAGTTTGAGTATTATATAGTATTCATTTTCTATTTTCATCATTTTTGTTTTTCCATTCACATGTTTATCCTTTCAGCTTTCTTCCTATGGAATTATTCTATGCTAAAATCTGTGTCTTATGATTGTCAATTGTTAAGCACCTTCTTAATGTCATTCACATATCATTTCAATTCATATGTTGAGAGGGGAACGTTGGGGAGATGTCAAAGCCTACCAGTTTGGATATATATGTGTGCATGTATATACATGCATATATACTCAATTATATCTATTTCCATTATAAATACATGTTGTTCATAGCATCAGGACTAAGACAACAACAGCACTTCTAAAACAAGAACCTACAGTACTTCTGCTGCTTGTTGGCTCACACTGCCCTGTGCTTATAATTAGTGTGTATAGTCTACAATAATAGCCTATAATACATTAATTTTTAATGAAAACTAACAGCTGATTTTTTTTCTAAGGAAACCGGTTTTGATTTTATTAACTTACAGGACAGAAGAATAATTGGCACATATCATTATCCAGAAATGTATTCAACAAAGGTATACTTTATTGTTTTCTTAATAATTTTATCCTTAGGGATGTAAAACTGACATCTTAAATTCTTAATAATCATTACAGACCCCATGACACATTATTTGTGACCTGGCATCTTTATACTAAGATCATTTCCAACTTTTGGTTGAACTGCTAACGGTGTTCATTCTTTTGAATCATCTCCACATCATTTATCTGATCACCACCTAGTTTTAACTGACAATGTATTTTTCATTTCTATACTGAACTATACTTATTGTTTGGCAGTGTTAGATAGCTATCACATTTTGCCTCAGATGACTGCACTTGGTGAAGTCATGTTGCTTTCCAAAGTCTGTAAAATGCTTTGGGATCCTTCTGGATAAAAAGTGTGTCTGCAGAATAAATGTGTTTCACTGTTGTATTTTAAGCTTTTCTTTAGCTACAAGCATACATTTTCATTAGAAATGGGTGGACCTGTTCTATTGCTGTAAAACTCAGCATCACTTTCCTAATGAAAAGCACAAATCAATTTCAGAAATTAGTTCAATTTGCTTTTCATCATTTTAAAAAAACACGAATGCATTTCCTATTTTGGAAAACTGACATCCATTTAATGTCTCTAAAGAAAAATCCAAACCTCTATCTCCCTATGGAGGTTCATCCATTACTAATTTTCTACTAATAAATAATTTCCAGTGTTTGTAGAAAAGATATATATATCTCCAGCCTTCTCAAATGGTAGTGTCATCAGAAAAGTGCAGATCACAGAAGAATAAAATACGTGTCATGCAAAATGACATATATTCTGTAAATAATTTTCTTTTCCTTCTAAATTATTTAAACTTATACCAGCTTGTTATTTATTTATTTATTTATTAAATTTGTTTGCCGCCGAAATCCAGAGACTCTCTCCAGATTACACTTACACTGTGATAACTGTAATTGCATCTCTGTAACATCTATACAAGTTTTCAGAACTAGCCATATGAAAATGTTATCAGATTCCTCTCTATATGTATTTCACTTACTATGAGATGTAAAGAAGGCTGAAGATTGGCAAAAATTTGGATACTGACTGGAAATTTAAAAAAATGAAACTTTCAGAAAGCTTGGCCATCCTGCTTATATAGTTCACCCCATACAAACTAACCACTCTTCCCAGAATTAACCAATGCTTCTGTTTTATGATTTCTGATATCAAAGAAAATGCTACTTGCTTCACAACAATATCCCAAAGGTAACTTTCTTCCTTTTAAATGGTTTTAATATAATATCTTAAACTTTAAATAATTTACCATTTGGCGAATGGTAAATTGTTCTTTGTTTAGTTTCATGGAAATGCTGGACACATTTGTCTGTACTATGCAAATATTATCATTCTTATCTGTTTACCTCTTTGGGGGAGTGGCTAGCTGACTTTTGGTTTCAAGGATAAAGTGCTAGTGTCTTGAAAAATGACATGGCTATGCTTATGTGTATACTTTTCTCAATGGAACACAGACATGGTATGCTGGGTTATCAATGTTTATTTCATAGGAAATGATAAAGGAACAGCCCCAGTCATTCTAATCAGAATTATCAAATTAAATTTAATAGTTGATAATGTCATATTGAACCCAACAATAATAATGTATACATTTTCTGCAAATGCATGAAATATTGTTCATAAAATCCACAATACACAGTACTATTTGTTTGAATATTTCTAAAAGACTGATACAAGATTATGCAATTTGTGGTCCCTGACATATAACAATTATTCTACAGTCTCTCAAGACAGCAGGCAGGTTGACATACTCATCTCTTACCAAACCAGATGCTTGCATATTTCAAGTGAGGTTACACTCTGAAAAATGGTATACATATTTGCCAGGAATATGGATTGGAATGTTTTTTTCAAGCATATGTCCCTTCGTTCCCAACATATTCCCTTTTGAAGTAAAACACTGGTAATATATAGTATTCTTATTGTAATGCATATCTGATTGAGATGTGTGTGGCTGTTTAGATATGTGGATCTACCGAGCAACATTGGAATGCCAGAGTTGCTACCACAATAGCAGTGTTTTGTTCATATTTGTTTGGTTATTTATTTTAACTGATTTACATGACTGCCCGTCTCACAAACATAACTCTGGGCCTGTTTTTTTGCAAATTAAAATAATATGAAACAATAAGATAACAAGTATCAAAAACTTAAAATGGCAGATAAGGAAACCAGTCAATCAGCACATTATGGGTTTGTTGAACGCCCTGACCCCATGCCTGAAAAAACAGCCAGGTCTTAAGGATTTTCTGCAAGGCCAGCAGAGGGAGTTGTCATAGTGCCAACCTACAACCAGATGGTATGCAGCTCTAAAGGACAAGTCCTGTGACAGAAAAGCCATGTTTCTTGGGTCCCACAGGTTGACATTTTCTGAAGGACAGGTCTTAGAGCATGCCCCTTCTGCCAAATCTAATGGGGCTAGAAAAGACCATTGAAGAGGCAATCCCTCAAAAATTTTGACTATCTTCATTTTCTTTCTTAATCTTGGGGTATTTAAAAAAAGCAAGTCTGTTAAGAGGCATGCACTCTGTAGTTTTGAGAAAACTGGATTAAACAGTTCCATTCTCACCAGAATTTTACATGCAGTGTAAGTCACCTTGATATCTCTTAAGATGACTTGCATATATTATAAAACCTTATTAAAGTTCTTTTTATCAAATTCAGTGTAAATGGTTTTTGAAACTGATATGCAGAAAGTCAACATTAAGTTTAATATTAACTGGGAAAATACATTTAAAGCTCAAATAACTGGAAACCAAATGGTCACATACTAAGAATACTGTTTTTTCCTAATAATGGATAAAGATTGGTGCTTATTTTTATTCAGTAACTTACAGACAATGAAAGTATAACCTGTATTTACTTCTGAATAGCTGAGAACTCAGAGTAGCTCCAGGTACAACATTTGAAAGATACATGGCATTTAAAATATTGATAATCCTATTCTCATATTCTCTTTTTTTTCCTTTTAATCATATTCAGTTCTTAGACACTGCCTGAACAAGTCCCTGAAATTTCCTTGGCAAGGTTTTTTAGAAGTTGTTTGCCATTTTCTCCTTCCTAAAGCTGAGGAAAAGTGACTGGTCACTCAGCTGGCTTTGTGCCAAAGGCAGAACTAGAACTCATAACTTCCTGGTATCTAACCAGATGCCTTAACCATAACACCAAACTAGTTATTCTCATGATTAAAAATACTTTAAAAGCAATATTAATTTTAATACAATTTTACTCTGAAATGAATGCCTGTTTTTTGTTTTGCTTTTGAATTGCAGCTAAATGCTATGTCTAGTCTTTTGTTCTGATGGGATGATCCAAGATTAATTTCTTTTTCTTCACAGTGATCCTGTAACTTGATGGTCCCAGTTACATTATTGTTTTTTAAACATAAAACAATTTATCTCTGACAATGAAAATATGATATTTATACCAAAAGGAGCATTGTGTATCCCTCCCCCCAGTGCATGTTTCAAATTTATTTTCAGTGGAATCAGCCCAAACAACAGAACAGATCTAGCAGATCTCTTGAGGAAAGTAGGCCAATGTCCTATGGTCATATCTATGAGAATCTCATGCTACATCATTCTTGAGCTCATTAAAAATGCTCTAAGACCAAATGTTTAGGCCAACAAATAGAAGCAGTGACAAGACTACAAATTTCTGAGATTTTTTTCCAGATAAATGTGCCATAAATTTGCCTAGGCTTTAAAAACACATAACCTACTAGCCTATGCAGTGCTTTAGATTTGAAAGCAAATGGGAGCTTTAGAGACTATGTGCCACACAGTTGGTCTTGTCTAAAACCCCTTAAATGGAGCATATCTTTTCTTGGAATCACATGGCAATTCTGCAGTCCCGAGAATGGATGTAGCTGCTTTAAGGAGTTAGAGACTGATGTTTAATAAATAAACCTCTGTTCACCAAAGTATTTTTAGACTTCATATCTAAAGTACTGCATTGTCCTGCTATGTAGACTTCTCTTTTGATCAGCACTGAGTTTAATGCTTAGATCCAGCCTTCTAATAATTGGTTGAGTTTGGTAGTTGATTTCACACATTAAGACAGTCTCTTGTGTTTTCCAGATGGACCCACATGAAAACATTTTGTTGAGCACGCTTGAAATTAAAAATGAGATGGCTGCCTCTGAAGCTGTTATAGGGCTTGGGGACCCTAGAAGCACAATGCTGGCCTATGATACCTCAAGTATCCAGTATCGGAAGGCTGGCTTACCAAGACACAGCTTTGGCCGTAATGCCCTGGAACGGCACGTGGCCCAAAAGAAAAGCCGGCTAAGAAGACGTGCTTCTCAGCTGAAAATTACTATCCCTGACTTGACTGATGTAAATGCCATAGATCGATGGTCACGCATATTCTTCCCGGTTGTGTTTTCTTTCTTCAATATTGTCTATTGGCTTTACTACGTGAACTAAAAACAAAGAAAGCCACACAGATATCAAGAACTGGATTTCTCTTCAAAATTGATTGTACAGCCAAATGTGGGACTTAGAGAGAACAAAACCTATTCAGGACAAGTTATTTTAAAACACCTTATTTGCTGGCCCATTTTATAACCTTTTCAGTAAAGTTTGGATTTCTTTTGCAGAACTGTGAAACCTATAAAGTTACAGTACAAATGTATACAATCTGGCTTTTAAAGATATAATTGCATTTGATGTTTGAAGGCAGAATCTGAAACTTGGTCATTTCATTTTTGGATAATACTGAAAGGGGAAGCTAAACAGTAGGTTTGAATTCTCTGAGCAATTTCTGCTTCTTGCTCATCTTGGTTAAACAACATTATCTGAATTCAAGAATGCAGTCATATGCTGTTATATCAAAATCAACATCAAATTCATATTGTTAATTTGAAGCTGCAGTAAGTCATAATGCCTGCCATCATATTATGAAGACATGTATCAAGCTATTAACCGAAGAGTTCTTTTTTGAAAATAGAAAACAACTTATACGTAATTGAGAAGTGTTTAAATGAGACAGTGTAAAGTATTAATACAGCATATTGATAACCATTATGTGAATTACTGATTATAGAATTACTTGGGAGATGGCAAGTATGTCCAATAGTATACCATTAAATATAATATCTAAGTGCATTCCATGTTTAAGTGCCAAATGAGAGTGGGCTGGCAATAACTTCTTAGGTAGTTTTCTCTTAGTGCTTTGTAGTTTCTTCTGGAACAGAGAAAACAGTGCCAAATGTTGTCAAACGCAAAGATCAAGTAAAGGTTACAAATATGCAAATTACAAATCTTGATCACCAACATGCTTCCTAAATTACAGTTTTGATTTGTATTTCCTTCCCATTTGAAAGAGATTGAGTAGAACATACTTTTTGTAGTTTAGATATTTATTTAGATATGCACACAGGGTTGTCCACTCAATACTTTTGCATTCAGTTTTAGAACTTTTTTTAAGAAAGGACAATGAGTGGAAGAGAACTACTCATGTATTTACCAGCTGAAGTGACTGAATTATGTCATCATCAATTCAAGAAATACATCTCCACTATTTTTTCTCATATAATTTTACAATTACATGGTTCTCACTTGTTCATGTATATCCTCCAATTGATTCAGTGGAATTTACATGGAATTCATAAAGATAGCTGTGATCTCCTGGATCAGAAGAGCAACTTGCTTTGAAAATAAATGGATTATAATAGTTGGAGCTGAATATCTTGGATCTAGAAATGTTCCGTATTCCTTTTATTATGTTTCTTTTTTGTAAGTATGCATGTATTCCCCCCAGCTGATGGTTTCAGTAGTGCAAAAGACTATTTTATTTCTCTGTAATATACTTTAAAATTAAGGGTCCTGGGCTCTCCTCAAGCAAACCAGGTTAAATTATAAACATTATACTTTGTGAAAAGCTGGTATTGTGATTCAGGTGCAATAGCACTGAGTACATATTATTTTGTCATATTTTCTTCCATCAGATGGGCAGTGTTTTAAAAGACCCTTACTCAGATCATCTTTTGGGACAATTAAGATAGGTTTTTGCGATATTTATGTCTTTTTTTTTTTTGCTGAAACTGACCATTAATTTTATAAAACAAAAACGTGAAAACGATAAACCTTGAGTTTTTTAGACATTAAAATAGGAATTCATTTCTATCCTTCTTTTTCTTTTCAGATTAGTTCAACAAGCCAGCCTTAGAAAACTACAAAATCAGCTCCTAAAATTGCACTTTACCATAACTGGAAGTTTATAGTACAAGCCATAATATTTTCTAACCTTTTCAAGGAGAGGGTGAAGTTTATCCTGGGGGGCTAACAAAGAAAGTACATATTCACCTCTATGAGGTCATTTTTGTTGTTAAATGGAAGATGCTCCAGGAGTAAATAAGAAATCACATTTCTGAATAAATAATCAAAGAAATACGAGGAATATAAATTAAAAGAGAGTTTAAAGAGAGGTAGACAAATGGAGGTCTAAGATACAAAAAAAGGTTTATTTCCTCAGTAATACCAGCATATGATAGAGACAAAAACATTACACAGTTTTGTTTCACAAAGGATATTGAAATAAGCGATTGTTGAATTTAACTGAAATATACTCTGGTTTGGTTTTGTTTAGAGCCATTTTATTTTGCTTAATTATTCCTTTAATTATTACTTTTTCAGGTTTTGGATGCATACTAGCCAGCAATTAAGGTGTTTTTTCTTCATATATTAATTCACCGCAAAATGACAATTATAAAATATGGCACAGTTTTAAGCGTATCTTTCAGATTAATGCTCTGTAAATATGTTCTGTATATGACTGCTACTAAGTTTAATATGCATTTTCCAACTAAAAACTCATGCACCATATTTATGTTTGCCTAAGGAAAGCTATGTTTATATATTATTAGTGGTTTATATGGGAAAAAAGAACCAAGTAATGTCATTTTGAACACTTTCAGCAAAGTTTTGAATAACGGTATTGAAGGAGACAACTGAGAATTTTTACATTCTTATATATAAAATCAGACAGACAAAAGCACAATGCATAGATAACATGAGAGCAAGTACATATTGCTAGCCAGCTAGTTATATCTTAGGGAACAATCCTGCTAGGTAAAATATACATTAAATTGATTTTTTTAAAAAAAATTAAGCTTATGTTTCAATAATTCCACTTAATTAGTGGAATTAAGTAAACCAAACTCTGACCATTATCTACATATATAATACAAATAAAGACATCTTTCCATGTGCTTATATGTATTATTGAATGTGTACATATACATGTGTGTGTAACATACACATACGTAGACATGCATACACATACTGTATGTGTGCATTTTCACACAGGCTCCTAATCTAGTGAAGCCAGTTTGTGCATAGAAATGGATATCTACTCACTGATCTGTAAACCGGATGGACAGGTTGTTGAGGAAGGGGGGTGTTCTAATATTTTGCAGCTTCTGACACTAGTGTCTTTCTTAAGTTGATGGGAGAGTGGAATTCTAATTTCTTGCAAGCTTTTTCAGCCACAGTAAACTTGCAGGACCACATTTACATTTTCTGTCACATCTGTTTGATGCTATGGAGGGATGTTTAAGAAGCAGTATATAACTGAAGGAAGAAACTGGTCCCCCTGCCCAATTTTAAAATGATGACCACCATTGAATGATGAGGAGTATGGCCCCACCAGCAGATGCAAGGAAGGGAAAAGAAGACAATGGATTGAGTCTTAAGAGAAATGCTCTCTGTTTTATTCTCCGGAGAGAAGGATCAGGACTGAGCCAGAGACATCAGCCCGGCATCCAGTCCCACTTTCTTTTTAATTAGCATTGAGGCCTGCAGCCTCTGCACTGCTCATGAATGCCTGGATCTGAGCTACAGTAGAATCTTGCATCGGTATTTCAAAAGGAATAAGCCAATAACAGTAATATTTCTATAGTCAACTAATATGTGAATACTTTTTGAGATCATAAATTAATGTATTTAAAATCTTACTATACAGGGTAACTGGGCATTTCTATATCAGCAGATCAATGCATATAATTCTTATGAAGCATTTCACAGTAGATATGATAGTACTGTATCTTCTACCATCTCAACAGAAACTCTCACATTGTCTATTCTCTTTTTTTTCATTAAAGCATCTCTGCTAACTTTTTTAAAAATCCTAATATCTAGATAGAGAAAGCCAAACTATGACATATCTCTTTGTGGAGAAAAGGACAAGAGGGTCTGGGTACAATAGTTTAAAAATAGTGATCATAACATTTTGCTATCTGTACATAGGCCATACAATGTGAGCAATCATAATTTAAAAAAACTGTAAATATTATCAGATTTCTTAACATTTTTAACTTCTAATTTGTACTTTAACGTAAAGGAAAAAGTTGATTCTATTTCTGGTTTAGGTTAGTATCCTAAAATCATGTAAATATTTAAATAAGCTGTAAATGAAATATCAATAGAAACAGTAATTGTTCCGTGATTATTTTTTTCAAACTAAGTACAGTAATTGCAGATTTCTAGCAGAACAATTTAAACACCTTTTGCATAAAACTTGGGTTTCAGAGGACAATTTCAAAATGTACAAATACTTAATAAGCTTGGCATTACATCAGTAACTCTGTATCTGTGTAACCAATTCATATGTTAGTGGGGAGGAAAAAGAATAAAAATGCTTAATGAGCATTATTATCCCTTGATTCTGGTGCACATGGAGGTTCAGGTGAATGTGCATATTTCAGAATAGATGTGCACACTTATGCTGCTTACCCAAGCAGTTCTGAACCTCTACAATTTAGAGGGAGTCTGCTCCACATTTTTGTGGGGAGGGGAGTGTCTGACATTGAAATGAATGAGGCAGAGTTTCTTGGGGAAAGTGGAGTTATATACATTTGAGAACTGTAGTCTTGGTTTTCATGAGTATATTTTGATTTCCATTAATATTAAGTGTGGAATTCTGAAAGCACTTCAGAATTGCTATTAAAAAGTGTGTGTGACCTAAAGGAACTGCTAGAAAAAGTTGGAGCCATCATGTGGCTTAAAGATACCATACTTGTAGTTAGAGAGGAGTCTATCCAGTGTATTATGAGTCTTTAATTTAAATATTCCATTATTTCTCAATCTCAGCAACTTTAAGATATGTGGAGTTCCACACCCAGAATTCTGGGAGTTGACATCCACAACCTTAAAGTTGCTTGTATTGAGAAACACTTAAATATTCTATAGTTTTGAGTATAAAATATATATCCAGACACAGTAATAATGCTGATTATTTCCTCTTCCAGGAAATAAAAAAAATGGTATAGATATAATGTAATTTTAAGGGGTTACAGAAACTACAACTTTCACATGAGCCTGACATCATTCCCAGAAAGAAATAATGCACATTCCTTGTGCACATGAGAATCCCCACTGTCGTTTTAGAGACCGTCTGGTACAAAGAGATGTGTCTGTCATTGTTTCACATTCTGTTGCTTTCCAGCCCAACCCAATCCATCCAATGCCAAAGAATCTTTCTTTTAGAAATATATTTAAAGGGAACTTTATCAAGATATTGCTTAACACCAAAGGTAATGTTTAACAAAATGCACTAGGAAATGTTCAACAGAATTTTTGAGGAATGAATAAAATATTAAGTAATTACCATGTTATAGCTAATACCAATGGTATTTATAATCCAAGTTAATTAGTTCATGATAAAAGGGAAGGGATTAACTTTGCAGGTTATATGCAACACATTTTTGTGTCAAATTATTCAAGTATTTTGATAATCTACATTTATGTTATTATTTTAAAAGTCTTAAATACCTACAGTTAAATTCAGTTTCTTCTAAATGTTTGGCTCATCATTAAAGTTGTCTTATTCAAATTTATCAGCATTATATATGTTTGCATTGTTTTTCAAGTGCCATTGAAAAATTCATCAGAAAATATATTTTATGTCCATCATATAGTTTAGTTCATACAAGCATTTAAGATATTTAAGAACTCTATTCATAGTTGACCATATTTTGAGATTTCACAATTTTAATTTGCATGGGTGTTTAAATGACTCTGTTAGTACTGTCTTTGCATCCTCCTTCTTTCTCTTTTTTTTTAACCTAGTACTATTTACTCCATAATGTAGTAATCATCAGACTTACTAATGACCTTGTAGCCTTTCTAATATGCACATAATGCACATTTTCAATGGCTAGAAAATGCAAAATATTAGTGGATAACATTGCATCAGATTTTCATGTTTTTCTCAAAAGGATTGCTAACCTCTGGAATAATAGAGGTAGTAAAATGATTATTGTAAATTGAATAGCACATAAGAGATATTTTCTTGAAACTAAACTTATTGCAGCCAGTTTCAGCATGTAAATATATACTAATGTTGGCTAGTGTGTAATTCTTAAACTAAAAAAATATAAATAAAGGAAATATAAAAGAATCTATTTATTTTTATTATTATTTATATTTTTAAGATAAAATCTTTCCATGTTGGCTAGGAAAAAAATCACCTTGTTGTAAAATCAAAGGTGGTAGATTGTGGGTGGAGGTTTTTTGGGGGGGATGGATGTTGCTTTCTTATTTATCTTTTTCTCATACTAATAAATGTCCAAAATAGTACATCTGTTAACTTTCCTCTTCATACACAATATCATGTAATGCAGCTTTCATGGAGATTTTACCCATGCCTATTCCTTTTAGTTGTTGAGATATGGATGACAGTATAATTGTTGGTGAGGAGATAGGAGAGAGCCTGGCTTGTGTAGAGTAATGTAAGCATACTTGGGGTCAAAAGATTTTGGCTGCCTTTGCGGCAAAGTGAAAAAAAATGTGCCCAAATTGATTGATAGTCCTTACTGTTATAGGGATTGCTGCATGTGACATGGCTAAGACTGGTACTCAGTATCTTTTCTGTATTATAAAATGGGTTATGTGAAAGCCTTCATTGACCAAAGGCATGATGAGCAGCAGATAAATGTCTCTGTGCCCATCAGATGATGACAACTGTGGCATATGGAAGATTGTTATGTGGAATGGAAGACAAGCAAGAGCATGAATTAATAAATAAAAAAAGAAAATAGATATGTTTGGGGGGAGTGAAATTAAAACATGGAAGGATATAATAAATCTATAGAATGAAAGTTTGATTTTATAGAATGCACTGGATGAATAAATGCAGCGAATTGTAGGTATGAGTTTAATTTTGAATGAAAGGGCAAAAACATAGTCAGAAAGTCTGGATCTAAGTTGTGGTTGAGTATGAAAGTAGAAGTCCAGAGGTTACTGACAGAATGGTAATGGAAAAATAATAATTTTGAGGAAATTGCACATTTTGAATGAATGTGATCCATGGAAAAATCATTCGGCAAGATGAAGAGATGGGAAGGAATGGGATGAGTGAATATAGAAGTAGGAATTAGGGTACAGTATTTGGAAACCTAAGAGTAAATTGTGACTGTTGATATGCTTACACAAAGATCTGTTTCAGATAAGTAGGTTAATCATGTCTATTCATATGTGCGCATGTTAAAGGAATGAATACAAACCTAAAACCACGATTGATTTAGTTCTGTATGACAAAAACACAATTAATAGAGAAAACAAGGGTGATGAAGGTTTCTGAATGTGGGGCACATCCTTTTTTGATATTGATCTTGGGAACGGGAATGGGCACAGAGCAGAAAGAAAGAAGTGAAAGAAATTAGATTGAAAATAGTATAATCATAGAAAGAGTCTTATATGAAAAATAATTAGAAGATTTTTTTCAGATTGGATAACTTTGTTTATGAAATAAATGAAACGAGCATCACAATTCTGGTGGGACTTATCTTCTTCATCAGTAAGTACTGCATAAAGCTTTAGT
>JANHZU010006997.1:155078-167106 GCA_032468055.1 Acrochordus granulatus
AAGAACTGAGAAGGACTAACCAAATGTGACTCCAAGGTATACTATAGAAATAACACAATTATGAATTACATTAAGGAAAATGTCTGGAATTTTTGGAAAACCTGTTGATTTCCTTTTATGATTTTTGAGCCTTCTTATTTATTAATTGAATGTATTCACTGCCCAATTTGCCAAAAGTGACCCTGAGCAGCTTACATTAAAAATAAAAGAAATATTAAAAATATAAATAGATTTAAAAGATTATAAGAATTAAAACAAGACAAGAGGCAAAGCAGTAACAATTAATAGAGCAGCCACCTCATAAGCTTCCTGGTCCCCAGGCCAACCCACAAAGACAGGTCTTTAGGCTTTTCTGGAAAGCCAAAAGTGTGGGGGTTAACCTCACTTCATGAGGGATACTGTTCCAAAGGGCAGGTGCCATGGCAAAAAAGTTTCTTCTTCTGGATCCCATCAGTAAAAATTTCCTGGTTGATGAGTTCTGAAGCATGCCATTACTGCCAGCATGGGTGGGGCAGGCTATCCCAATTGGAGTGAGACAGTCCTTTAAGTAACCTGGAGACATGCCATGAAGGGCTTTAAAGATGATAACCAATACCTTGAATTGCACCCAGAAATAATCTGGCAACCTATGCAACTCATGCAGCGCAGTATTATATGGTCACTCTAAGAAGGCAAGGAATGGTCCATGCAGCCACATTTTGCATCAACTGTAGCTTCCAGATGCACATCAAGGACAGCCCCATGTAGAGTGTGTTGAAGTAATCAAGTTGAGAGATAATTAGGGATGGGTGACAGAGTGCAGGGACTCCTGGTCCAAGTATGGGCAGAACTGGCACACAACTCAAAGTTGTGCAAAGGCTCTCCTAGCCATGACTGCTCCCTGCTACTTGAGCAGGAGCCATGAGTCCAGGAGAACCTCCAGATTCTGCACCAGATCTGTCTGGAACAGTACTACCACACCCAGTACCAAAGATGTTAAACCTTTGGAAATGGAGGGGCCCCGCAGCCATAGCCACTCAGTCTTACCAGGGTTGAGCCAAAGTCTGCCGTCCCCCTCACAGCCTCCAGGCACTGTGAAAAGGCAGTCACAGCTACTTTATCCCATAGTGATGGATGATCTTACCCAGAGGTGTCATGTAGATGTTGAAAAAGAGTGGCATACCACAGAGTAGTGACTAAGGGTTGGACCTCTCAATGAAGAAATAATCACTGCTGACACATACCTGGAACTCACCTCTTGGAGGCTTTAACCAACCAGGAGGAACAAGGATCTAATTGACAGGTGGTTGGACTGACAGAAGTGAGGATCCTGTCCATATCCTCAGGTAAAACAGATTCAAACCATTCCCAGATAACCAGGCAAAACCCCTCCCCAAGCATCTCTCTTGACTCTGTCCCATGCACAAAGTCAAGCTAGGAGTGGATCCGAGTGATTTTGTCCATCAGAAGCTGTACAAATTCCTCAGTACGTTACAAATTCCTAATTGGCCCTGAAAATGGACCTCCATATACCTCCACAAAGGAGTAACAGTCCCAATTGATCCCATGAACCCAACCTCAAGAACAGGATCTCACAACCTAGAATGTCTGGAGCACAGACCCTGAAAGCTACTAGAGATTCCCAGATGACAATTGCTACACACACACCCCTGCCCTGAGGTCTCAGCTGGTACCAAACCCAGAAGTGGACACATCTCCAACAGGTGCACCCACCTTCTGATGTCAGCAAGTTTTTGGTGATGCACACCAGATCTGTGAGCTCCTCCACTATTGGATCCCAAGCTTTATTAGGGTTACAGACCTGGCATTCAGCAGCAGCAGCCGGACCTCTGAAGGTCTGCTGTTCAGATAATGGGAATGAGCTTAGAGGGCTGGAACATGTCACCAATATTAAATATCAGGGGAGTGTTCCCCTGGAACAGCCTTCTGTCTAGCTCCCATCACAACCCCTGCCTGTCACCACTGAAAACATCTGACCCACCTTACATCCCAGAGATGACCTTCCTCCCCTGCTCTGACCTCTCAACAATTGGGTTGAGAAGCTCCACCATCCCCCAGATACCCCAGAACAACCCAACCATATATATCCAGAGAATGGTTTGGAGGAAGGGAGTCAACCATGGCACTTCAGTGATCACTTTTAGTTTTAGTGAGATCCTCCCAACTGGTCCACCACACCACATCCACTACTCCCCCAGGCTTACCACTCTCAGTAGCAATATGGGGGCCTAATCACTCCCCCCATCTCTGACTCACTCAGAAGAGGGCTCCACCCACAAGCTAAGAAAAAATAAGAAAAAATTAACATGGGAAAACTGAGAATCTCTTCAAAAATCCAATGGGCATCCAAACAATATGAATATGAACTAAAGATTTGAAATAAATATCTCAAGCTGATATTGATGAAAATCTGCATTTATATAGACTAGGTTTGGACATGAAAAGGTTAGAAGAGTTAATCAATTGTTATAACCATTGAGATAGTTGGAATGATGTGAAACAAACTGGGATTTTTCTCAGAGTCTAATTTAGGAGAACATTGTATGTTCAGAAGTGGAAAATTGTTTTAATCAGAAAGCTGAATACTCTGTCTGTTATTTATATAAACAGAATGCCAATTTTTATTAATTTAAGACAACCAAAAACTGGGATACTCAGGATATCTGCCTATAATTCCATGACCTTTTTTCCGTCCATGCTTTTCCAAGCAAGTTGGCTTAAGAAGTAATGACAGTGATGCTTTCATGAGCTGTACAGATTAGGTCAAAGTTTACAAATACAAAGACAGAAGTGATAAGCATACACTTGCTTCATCTCAGGTGCTAAGACTCCAGTTCCTCAGAGTCAGCTTTGTTTGGTATCTCCTTTTGATCGTCCTCCTGTGTTGATTACACCAGTCCTTTTGAAGATGGCATAGAATTGCACACATCTAATGATGATAATAGCTTTATTTCTTCTCTCAAATCAAGGTGCTCTGAAGTAATCTTTTCTAGCCTGACATCAAAGAATGGAAAGTGCACGTAAGAGGTGAACGAAAGTTTGCTTTTCCTTTGAAAAAATATTAGGCTGTTTGAGAATGTCCTCACCTGATTAATTGGAGATAAAGAATCAGGACAGTGATAGGTTGGCTCAGCAAAGACCGTTGAACAGTGTATGAGGCAACCTGGAGCTTTTTCAAAAAGGGTGTTTTGGGACACTTCCCAAAAGTGTCTTAAAAGGAGATACCAAACAAAACAACCCAAGGGTGTTCTGGGACACTTCCATTTAGAGACTGCTTTCTTTTTCCAGCAGCCAGACTAGAAAATGACAAAAAAGCTAGAAAATGACAAAAGTGAGCTAGAAAATGACAAAAGTGAGCTGGAGTGGCTGAGGTCAAAAAGCAGCCCCAGAGCTGCGTGGTTCATGGGCTGTTTGCCACCCCACAAGGCATGGTACAGAGTGGCCAAAGGGCTGAGATGGGGATCATAGGTGGGTGGGGGGAATTGGAGCACCCCTGCAGTCATAAGTGCAGGCAGGCTGCCAAGTGCCTGAATTTTAATCACATGACAGTGGGGGCACTGCAATGACTGTAATTTAGGGCACAGGTCCTAAGTCCATTTTTCAGCACCATCACTGAATGAATGGTCATAAGTTGATGATTACCTATACTCTTTTGTCAGTTCCTTTCCTGGTAGTTTAATATCTTAAGACATTCAGAGATTTGGTTGACATGGGCGTAAAATTTTATTTAAGAGTGACGTTTTATGAACAGATGGTATTGGAATCCATTCTTTCACTTTAAAGAGATACATAAGGTCCTCCTTCAAATTTATTTATAGCATGCTTGCTGAATTTCTTACAAGGCTCCTGGCACTTTATGTTCTTTTACGATGATCATCTTCCCTCCTTTTGCTTTCTCTCCCTTTGCTTTGTCCAAATGTCAGCTGCCTCTTTCTCCTCCTCTTCTTCCATTTGCCTCCTGTTTCTTTTCCCTTGTTCTCAAAGTCATCTTAACTTTATGTCTGCCTTCCTTATCAGTATCGCCTGCTACTTGCATTCTACCAGTAGAACTAACACAGATGAAAGCACTTCTCCTGCTAGTATAAGATGTGATCCCTAAATGAAATATATATCCAGGAGAGTAAGTGAAAAAATGAACTGTTAGATTTTACAATATTTTTGTCTGCTCCAATCCTGATGAATTTAGGGAAGTGACAACAAAGTTCAATTTATAAACTTACACTTGTGGATCAGTGACTTCTTAAAGAATTAAATAGATATATATTTATCTATCACAAATATGACACAACCTTGTTTCCTTGGCAATGGGCTATCTGATAAGCTTTTATCTCTTCCGGGATCTAGATTTTTGCTTTTCTTGTTTTGAACCTACTAACAAAAAAGCCTGTGATGTTTGTCTCATAACTTGGAGGGCTAATGAACTCCAGTGTGCTATTCACCACTTACTGGAAAGAAAAAAGAAATCGTCCCTGAATCAAAGTATAAAATCAATTTCCAGCCTGAATGAACTAAAAAGTAAATGTTATTGTCATTATATACAACCATATGTGCTCATCATGCTATGTCTTTTTGGAAAGCAACACTATGAAGGAGTATATGAAGGAAAAATAAATACTAAAGCAAAGACAATAAAAGCCTAAAATAAAGAAACAGGGGAAAAATATAGGTGAAATTAGTTAATACCAACATCATTCAGTTTATCTCTCTATACTTTTCTAGATTTGCCTTGACTAGAGAATGCCTTGCTTAAATTCTTTATATTTTTCCCTCTTTTGGGGGATCTCACTGATTCCATTCAAGCATGACTTTCTAGGTTGTCTCCTTCCTTTTTTGTATATAATTTAAGTATTAAGAATTTTTATTATAACAGTAAAGTCTAATTCAGACTAAACATAAAGGAAAGAAAATAGGAGTAAAAAAGTACAAGGAAAAAGAAAGAAAAAGAGAAAAGAGTATGATATAGAAAAAAGAAAGAAATACTTAAATAGAGCACAAAGCACTTCCTAAATTTTGTTTATTTCTCTTCTTGTACACTTTTGATCCCTGCCAGGCACACTTAACAATGTGGCATCCCTAAGCACTTGCATTCACTCTTAGTATTTTCCTCTTATAGAGGGAACATTATCTTTCCAATAATCAGATGCAGATCAATCTTCACACATACTAAATAACTCATAGAGTAATTCCATAAGCAAATCATCTCCATATGTTAACATTTCTTCAATTGCATTATCTGGACCTTACCATCTTTCAATATTCTCATAGTATTTATTACTTCCTTTTCCTTGTTTTTTTCTTAAACACTAATACTCATAATCATTATTTCAGTTTCATTCTTCATTCCCATACAAACATTGAAAACACTCATTCCAGCTTTCCCACATTTCAAGTTTCATCACAAACATTTTCATCACTGTTACTGTTATTTTTAATTCCATTCATTCAGCATATATGGCTAAGCTCTGCAGATGACTATGGTAAAGAATATAATTTCTCATGGCAATGGTGGATCTACAGCCCTATTGAAGGAAATGGGGGCTATGTTAACAAATATTACTCTTTGCTTTTTTCATACCAATAGATAGGATTTTCCTTTTTCATCTCATGAGATAAAATCAGTGTAAAGTAAACATGCTGAGAATGCATTACATTTATCAAGGTGATGGTTGCCTGAGCAACAGTTATTGCATAGCATTTAGCAAAATATTTTGCTTGCTCATATTTGAAAAACCATCTGCTATATTTTACCTTGCTGAATGAAGGGAGAAAGAAACTGGTTTTCCTCCAACAAGGGTTAATTTGAAGAAAATATCCTCCCAATTCACTTTTCCTCATCCAAACGTAAAATTTTAAAAAGCCAACAAGAATATACAGTACAGCTAAATGCTGTGACAAGCCCAGCAGAATAATCTCCTACTACAGGTTGCATCCTCATTTTAAACTTAATATGATGATATAGAAAGAACAGTAAAGGAAATAATGGCAACCATGGTGATATTTGTCATTTTAGAATATATCTGCCAGCCTGACAATTGCTAAAAGCTCTTTTATAGATGACTACTATAAAAAGAGAAAAAGACTTTATGTGAGGTTTTCTTTCAAGATATCTTAGAGGCTCTACCTAATGCAAAATACAATGTTCCCCTGAGCATGGTGGGAAACTTTGATCCACCAGATGTGATTTGCCCACAATTACAAGTTTGGAATACCTCCCTTTCAAGCTATTATAGAAAATGAGAAAGCTTAAAACTGGAAAACTTCCTTCGGATAGGCCCCAGATCTAAAGCCAGTTAACAGTTGTAGCTGCCATGTTCTGCGATTGCACAGGATGGGATTAGCTGAGGGGTGTATTTTTAAATAAGGAGAAACTCCCCCTTACTTCACACTGACAGCATCCATTTTAGATTTTACAAGTATAGAAATCAGAATTTGCCATGCTGACTCCCTATGAAGGTGAGCAATTGTAAAATCACAGCATGTTTATGAGAACTGGCCTTACAATATCAAAAGGAGTATAGGTGGATCTGCACAGCAGAAAGAATATGTTGAATTGCAAGAATAGTTGGGCTAGACATAGAATATGCTGGAAATGGAAAGGACAATGAGTGGATTCAATTCATATTAATTCTTTTTACAATGCAGCTTCATTTCTAGAGAATACATGTGCTAAGAGAAGAAGAGATACCAGTTCCACTTCCCTCTGGAACTTCTTGAGTCACAACTGGAGTGTTTCCCCAGCACTTGCTTCAGGAAAAGTGGGGAAATGAGCTGCAGAGCTAAAGATGATCCATGAATAGGGAATTTCTGTTGTGAATACAACAGGCTTGCCCCCACAATCACTCAAGCACACTCCTGGTCACTTAGACAAGAATGAAATCCTCATCAACCTATTCTTGTATGATAGCCTATTGTACATCTCAACTCAGGACTCACCAAGTGATGATGTCAGTGTCCTATCCCAGTGTCTGTATTAGTCTGGATGGGGAGAAACAGACTTAGGCTCAAGTGGCTGTGAGTTTTACAGAAGGGCAGATCCAGGAATCTGTTTCCATGACCAAGTGGCTGTGAATTTTACAGAAGGACAAATCCAGGAATCCTTCAGTTTTAGTCTTGAAAGTGGAAAGTGGATCTTCCTGACTCAAGACTGGTGTGCAGCTGTTGCTTTTCCTAATTATAGCTAGTGTAGCCATCCCTATTTCTAGATAAAGAGGTTCTCCACATGGTCACTCATATCTCAATACCTCACGATTGGATTATTGTAATGTGTTCTAATTTTTAATAGTTTTCATTAAACAGTTTAACATACTAAAAGATAATACAGACTAAAATCAGAGAAAAAAAGAAAATAGAAATATAAAGTGCGAAAAAAGAATAGAAAAAATATTTAAAGAAGTGGTGTCTTATATTCCTTGCAACACATATAGGCAAATATAATATTTTCCTGTCCCCTATAAGATTACGTACATATCTCATTTCTTGCTATAGATCATTATCCATTTGCAATTTCCAAAGTTATCATTTCTGTCAGAGTGTCAGCAAAAAGTCAATTTTATAGAAATATTTCTTATTTTAACCCTGGTCACACAAGTCAACTTTATATTCCTTTCTTTTGCTTCTAACAATCTTGATCTTTAATTCATAATATGCCTGTTATAGGACTGAAGCTCCATTCAAACTTGTTTTCTCCTATCTCAAAAATTTCTTCAAAGTCAAAGAAATTCTCTTTTGTAAATCCAGTAATAAATCCTTGTCCAGTCATTTTTCATCTCCTGGCTTACCATTTGTATTTTCACTCTGACTGTCAATTCTATTTTATAATCCACAATTTCTTTATTTTCTAATATTTCCACATTGCCTGGAGTTTGTTTCAACTCTTCATCCTGTCTATGCATAAGTTCTTCCCTGTTATTCTCTGACTCATCTTTCATTTCTTCTTTACAGACTTCTTCAAAAAAATCCAAGCTGTCAGTTTAGCTATAAGTTTATCTTCCAATTCTTCAAAAATCCTTTGAAGTGTTTCAAGTATCATACTTGTCATAATTGTCATCATAAATGACAATGAAATTGTCATTTCATAAATTTCCCAGTTCTTCTTTCAGTTCAAGAACAGAGGACAGGTTTCCCTTTTTTTCCCTGCCTGGAACTTTATTTTATTTATTTATCTATTCAACTTCTACAGTTGCCATCTCAATCCAATTGACTCTTGGCTTTCTAATGCCTTTGAATGTCCCATTTCTTTAATCAGAAAGTTTCCAATTTCTTTGATTCTTTATTGTCAAATTTCAGTCAATAATCTCTTCCCACAAAGATAATAATTTGTTTACGTAATTTCAAAAGTTCTAATATTCCAAATTTGTCTCTTCCCTTAATTCATTTACAATTTCCTTGAATTAAATACTTATTTATTTTTTGCCATATTTTATATTCTTTAAATTCTTTAAGCTGATAGTTTTTCCACTATTTTGGGATGAAGTTTTATTCATCAGGTATTGTTTTTAAACATTACTTTGAAGACCTTTTTTAATTTTGAAATAATTATGAATCTAAAGTCTAAATCTCTTTTTCTTTTTTTTTTCCGAGCAATGATTCCATTATCAATATGTCCTTCTGCCTCACATCTCTGTCTCCTCCGACTGACATCCTTCCTTTTGTACCAACAGCTTAACACAGGTTTTATACATTCTTATCTCTTCCAGGTTTTGTTTCTTCCTCTTGGGTCAACCCCTTCCTACTTGGAGGTCCCTGCTTCTGACTCCACTCTGTATACCAGGACCTTTTGATCTTTTCTTCTGATCTCTACCTATTTATTCCAGCTCTAGATGTCCCTAATCTCACTCATTCTTTCAGCAAAAGCTTCAAGTTAACAATATTTGCATCCAGTTTTTAATTCCATTAAGTATCTTACTGTTACGCAATTCATTTCAGATATCATGCTGCCTATTACTTTCAGTGACTTCCCCTTCATTAATGTGACTTTTCAAACTTTTCAGTCTATTACCCTAGAAATATCAAACCTCATACATCAAACAGGATTGACCACCCCAATCATCCATGCATTCCTTCTCTCGAAAAATGCACATTGTTTAATGAAAATCAATTTGCATTTGGAAACATGGGTTTCGGAGTGCTCCTGTACACTGTTCAAATACTGTAGATCACTCTTGGCAATCTTAAAATGTGTGGTTTTTATTTACTAGAATCCCCAGCTAGCAGGTCTAGCCTTCTTAAAATTGCCAAAGTTGAGAAATAATGTTGCAGAGCAGGACCTCAGTTTTCAAGCTTTAATCTTTCTCTTTCAATTTAAAGCATCATTGCTTGGGAGCTGAAGGTTCTGGAAAGTGCTACTATCTGACATTTAGAAGTGATTCCACACAAATTCACCTCCAAAAAATCAATAGGCCTTTGTTTCATTCATAGACCTACATCACACTGATAATCTTTTTTTATTATTTTTCTGAAGCAGCTAATTGAAAGTTGGAGCCTCTGTACCATGTAATAAAGGTGCCGCTTCATCCTTAAATTATGCCTGACATTGCCACTAACTCTTGGTATCAGTTGCTTCCAAATTCAGGTGTTCACTGTGGTAATTCTTGGCAACTGAACTTTGCTTAGAAATACTGAGCATGAGTTCTGTGCAATTTTGTCTATATTTTTTTGATATTTTTAATTGTTAATGATTCAATGAAATGATTTTTTTCTGGTTTGGGCATATGTATCACAAATGTATTTGCATTAGGCAACCTATCATACAAAATATAGAGAAGGGAAAGGCCTCAGTGTGAATGATGCGTGCATGAGTGCCAACCACAAAAGTTCAGTCTTGTTTTGAAGCCTCATTCTTATCAAACTTGTGAAATGGATTATTGTGACATTTAATTATTTATACTTTTCCTTTCTGGTACCTTGATATGTTGAATTAAAACTTCTGGGACTGCTGTATTAACTAGAGATGGTGTGCAGTAGAGTTTACTCCAACTGAGGTGATAGAACCTAATATTTGAATTACAGATAGCATTCTGACAGCAAAATCTAATCCTTTATTGTTTAAAGAATGGGGGAAATGCCACCATTTCTTTACTGAGAGTAGGTCTTTCAGCAAGGAAAAGGTACTCTCCCATAGGACTGTGCATACTTCAAAAGTTTTTTGGAAGAAGTCTCTCAGCTCTGCCTCTCTCTGCTATTCATTAAAACAGCCCCATCACATTGTTGATGTTATTGCTATTTAGCACAAACCTGAAAAAAGAGTCTATTCTTTTAATAGTTACATTATAGATGTGCTGATTGAATGATTTGATTAATTAAAACAAGAATCTCTTTTTGCAGACTAATGCTGTGTTGGGATTGCTGAAGCCTAAAAAAAGATTTGGGTGCTTTAATAAATAATAGAGGAATACATTCATGCTTGTGCACAGATCCAGAGCACTTCTTAATCACAGTTGAAGCCTGCACACTCCTATTTTCCAGATACACAAAGGGTAAATCTTAGAAGGGAAAGCAATGTACAATACAATTTATATCCAATGCATAAAATACAATTTCTAGGATTAGAAATAATCCTATTGACTTCCAGGGACTATTTTCAGTGAGATCTATATAAGACCATGATCTCAAAAGCCGAATCCTATTGAGCCCCTATGCAATCTCAATCTGGGGGTCTCTAAGATGAGTAACTATGAGTCTTATGAAGATGCTTAAGGGGTGGAGTGCATTTGGGATTCTAACTGATGAGGAAATCTGGGCTTATAATATGGGTGGTTTCAACTTACCCAGCTGCCCTGTCCAAATAAATCCTAGATATGACAGCCTCCAAACGTCTGGCAAAAATATTTGATATTCTGTAGGAATCAGGCCATTATAACAGTCTGGAGGAATGCCCCCTCCCCAACCATGTTATTTCTCTGCTCCAATAATTTCACTGCATCAAATGCTCACAGACTCTTGTATGGCTGATGGGCTGCATTCAGCTTGATATGTTTCAAACTGTGTAGGACTGCCATGGCTTTACTTCTGTTAAAGCCCATTGTTTTTGGCAGTCCCTTGAACTACTTACTTGTCCTTTTATCAGAATATTTCCTCTAGCTTTTTTATCCACAGGTTGCTTTGTTGTTGTTGCCATAGTAACCCAACTAGCAGGAATATAAGAAAAACAATGATTTGACTTGCTTGCAGTTCAAATATGTTTATGTTATTTGAAATCCACTCAATGAATTATTTGAATATGGAAAATATTTAATTAGGATTGCTTTTTTCTCTTTTCTTTTTCGATCACTTGTAGAAACGGGGACATCAGCTTCTTTAACCAATGCACTTTTTGGAGATTATGAAACGCGTGAACTGTTCTATGCACGCAGAGCAATCATTTCCTTTGTGGGGAGCTGTTATGCAAGGGCTTTCTCAGAGAAGCAGTACTTTTACTGATGGACTTATTTTTGGATTTATGTATTCCAGCACGATTATTTTATCAATATAATCATCCCCTGTTCTTCTACTGCTTATATGTTTCTTCTGCTTTTTCTTTTGTTGTAATCAAGGTTATCCCAATTCCCTCCCCCCCAAAAAAATAGCAAATTTTAAAAGATGGAAGATGTTCAAAACCAATACTGATTTAGGACAATCAGGCCTCTAAAAATCCAATTTGAGTGCTGTTAAATTAAGGTTGCATTAATCTTATCTAAATCTGATGGCCATCCTTGATGTTTCCGTTTTCACTCCCTATAGCCACTTTTATCAGCTTGATGGCATCTGGTTGCCCATTTAGGTCATTTGAAATCTTTGTTTTTTTTACTTGGCAACTTTAAGACATGTGGATTTAAAACTCCTAGAATTCGCCAGCCAACATCTTGACTGGAGAATTCTGGGAGTTGAAGTCTGAAAAAAACTGTTTTAAATTATGCTACCTCTTCCATTGGCAGAATATGATACCATTGCTGGAGGGGAGGTCATATTTTAATGACTGGTCTCCATGGTCTTCAGCCAATCTGTCAGCTGAAAACCCTGCTGCTGGTACATCTTAGAAGAAGGAAGGAAG
>JANHZU010006997.1:167621-178409 GCA_032468055.1 Acrochordus granulatus
AGGAAGGAAGGAAGGAAGGAAGGAAGGAAGGAAGGAAGGAAGGAAGGAAGGAAGGAAGGAAGGTTCATGAACTTCACTGTTTCAGTCTGTGAATTTGCGGCTGACAAATCTTAGAGTAGAAAAGAAAACAGAGTATCTAGATAATGGGGCTCAGTGCTTAGTCTGTGAATCTTGATTTTCCCCTTCTTAAATCACATTGCTTCCCCTGAGAAGAGCTGAAATCAATTAAATGCAAAAAATGTTTCTAATAAGTTTTGTATACTGGGCAGAAAACCATTATCCCCACATTTATGGCACATCTCAAAATTACTAGCAAGAACTGAAAATCAGTGAAATTGAGTCAGGGTCTCTGTGTCAATTCATGGCAGCAATGTTCAAGTGTCAACATGTCAGCTGAAGTGCTGTGATGCCCTTTCTCTTAATCTGCCCTGGAAGTCTTAGTTATTTTATTGAAATCAACCCTGTGATCACTTTAGCTTCAAGTCGGCCTCTGGAATCCTTGCTTGCTATTTCAAACAATCATTCTCCCTGCTGCCTCTCCAGATGCAATCTGAGACACTGTTGTCTATATCAAGCAGCATTTTCCTTGACAAAACTTTTCCCACTAGTATCTTTAGCCTCATTAGCAAGCAAGGAATGTGCTCAGCAACTGTCTGCAGCACATGCATTTTTATATAAGACTTTCCCAATTTATATATTGAAAAATTTCTTGCTTAGAAAAAGTATGCATTAATTACTTACCAAATTTTACTTAGTGTAATTCTCTTGTACTTACAAGTGGCATATTTATTTTAGCTCAGTGCATGGCTTGCTTTATTCCTGTCATGAATTATGCTAATAGAGTGTAAGGGACCTTTGAATCCCCATAGAATATATATTTTAAAGCCAAATGTTACCAGCAGAGCTGCTTACAACACAGCAGCTTGACAGTTTACAGACTTTAAAATGCTCTGAAGTTTTAATTACATGCTCAAGGCACATCTTATTAACATTTATTTTTCTTGTTGCAGGTCTTTATATAAGCAGTAAGGTGATACAACTCAGAAAAATTTGAAGTCATCTCATGCAGTTGTTCTAGTGAAATTAAGCAAGGCAGGATGGATGGCAGCTTCCTGACTAGAGATGGCCTGGAAGCGATGTCCAGCTCCTTGTGAGAGAGACATTAAAGACAATAGATGGATAACTTAACAATAAAGAACCTGGAGGAAGCCAATATTTTGGGAGGAGCACAGGGGGGTAAGGATGAGAGCTGCTAAGTACAAAGTTGAATTGGAGGGTTCATGGGTATATAATTAAATAGAAGCAATTAGTTCTGAGATCTAACAGTCTAGTATGGAGGGAGGGAAGGAGAGACAGACAAAGAGAAAGAGAAGTGTGTGTGTGTCATACTTATAAAAAAATCTAGGAATTAATATTCACTGGTCAGTAATCTAAAAGCTTTGTCAGAAACTAATGGAAAACACACACAAACACAAACCATTCTTCCCTTCTTGGTGTTTAATTTTGGTTGACCCACAGAAATATCCCTTCTATACTAAAGATTCCATTTAGAAATTATCTGTTTATTCTTGCTGAAACTATCAAACTTCTTTTTTCTATCTGAATATTTGTATCTCTACAGTACAAGATATTTATGAGACATATGTATAACAGTAAATTCATTTTCAGTAAATTCATTTTCAGTAAATTCATTTTCAGAATGAACAACAAAAAATGCTTTCTCTGTTTCTCTTCTATCTTATGACTCTAAAAAGCATGGAAGAGGAGTTCAGTATCAAAGACTGGTGGTCCTATTCCTGTGACCAGCAGTATAAGTTATTCATAATGTTCAATAAAACATGACTGGCTGTAACAGCCATTGTTAGTCACTTATTCAGAAACCCTCTGTTTGTTGCAGCCTCCATAAGAGTGAGGCTCTACAACCAGGAGCAAGGACTGGCCAGAGTGTTCTCTGCCATCTATCATGCCCACATCTTTGATCTGTCTCTTCTCTACCCATTGGCCACTTTATGTCTGTCATAGCTAAGGAGGAAGGCTGATCAGGGCTCCAAATCACATTGGGTATTTCTTTTGTGACAAGTTGAGCCACAAGAGATAAAAGTAAAGTCTGGAGGGAGGTCCAGTTGTAGAAAGTGGCAAGACATTCATGTGGACTGTGTGGAGAGGGGAAAGCTGTCCCCAGTTTTCTACTGGAATTGGCTGACAGCTCTGTTGGATACTCTACTAGGATCTTTCTTTTCTATGTTGAAATGCTATTTTTCAGGCTTTGGAAGATACCATAGAATTCAGCTCCTCCATCTGCAGAGTCCCCTAGGCTAGGTGAGTTATGAAACTCATTCTAAGGATAGCAAGATAGTTGAGGAACATTCTCAGGGATCTGTGTGTCCAGCAGGTAAACCTAAGTGTGTGAAGGACTATAATATAGGTTGTTTTTTCCTTGCAGGACAACGGAGGAGCAGATTTGACTTGTCGGTTTCAGTCTATAGCTGGAAAATTCCAATAGCCATTCACATACTTATGGAGGAGGAGAATATTGGTCTGTGTTGCTGTATCTCATCTTTGCAGCTGGGAGTACATAGGGCATAAACAGAAAGAAGGAATATACATTTAATGAAAATAAAATAGGATCTTGATTAAGTTACTCCAAAGGACCATTAGCATAACAAATTCATTTGGTTGCTCTGGCTGTATCCTAAATACACCTGTTAAGCAGTAAACCCCATTGAAAAATTCAGGACTCAATAAATGTAATAATGTATTATATGTGTGTGCATTGCCCCCCAAAAGAAACTCAGATACTTGAATGATTAAATTTGTATCCATCCTCCCTTGACTTTCTAAACTGACACTGCATTCAAATGAGCTTTAGACTAAGAGCAGATCCTTTACAAGGTTTTGTAAAGTTGCATATCTTTTTTATGCATTCTAACTATTTTTATGCATGAAGAGATATTGTGATGATAAAAACAGTCCAGCTTCCACTGCTTTAGAGAATAGAATATGATGCAGTTTTCCTCTGAAAATATCAGCACAATTGGAGATTTACTAGCACTTTTTTTTCTCAAAAAATCCAGTCCAGATGCCTGTTTTTTTAAACTTTGTTGCAATGCAATTACCCTGGACGAGTGAGAGTCTTCACAGACATGTTTAAAACAGGTTCTTCTCCTAGCACTGGGCAGACCATGTGATAAACCTATGAAAGGTTTTTGAGCGGGCTATTTAATGGTTGGCTTTGGTTGTTTTGTTCTTCTAGGTGTTGTTAAAGTTTTTTATTTGTTTAGAATTTCTTTTAATGTTCTGTCCAAGTTTAATCTGTGCAGTTACCTTCTCAGGTTGGGTGATCATATTAATCAAATCAAGCGAGTAAGCAAGCAACAGCATTTCAGCCTTCTACTTAACATCCTGATAGCTCTCAGCTCCCTTGGTGTACAAAATGAGCTTTGCAGATGAGAAAAGAAAGAAAAGATGAGAAAAGCATTGCTGACAGACAAAGCTGGAAATTCTCTAAGGGCATTTAAAAAATCATCAAGGGTGTCAGATGGGAAACTGGATTCACTACCAGCCTAACTTCTCTGAAGTATCCAGCTTACAGCCTTACTCCATATTTTATTTTCACCACACTATTTCAGAAACATTTAGTAAAACAGCCAAAAGCAACATTTTTTGTCTATTACTTAATGGATTTTTTTTTATTTTAAAAAATAGATGAACGATTTTGGTTTTAAGTCATATTCTTGTATTTTATTTTTCTTCTGGCAGAAAATAAATTCTCATTTCCATTCTCTAGAGTTATAAAAGGTTATATGAAATTTTTACATGTCTTTTAACTGGAGCCAGTAAAGTTTTAAAAGGGTTCCAATCCAAAGGCCAGTCAGGAGGGGAATAATCACTAACTTATCTCTAAAAGACACACAATAGAAAAAAAGAAATTCACACTATAGTTCCTTCAGCACAGCTTACTTCAGACAGTCTGCTTGTCTTGTTTACTCTTCTTAAGCTAAGAGCAGTTGGTGATTGGGACAAATCTAAAATTATAGTATGAAATAGCATCTCTGAGACTTACTGTGTACTTACTCAGATATTTGATCCATTCTGGTGCAAGGGACACTGCAAGTGTTGCATTAAGAATAAGATGGTAATACTTGACTTTTACTACATAATATTTTAACCCATTGTTTTTCTACATAATGGGTTAAACATAACTGATGCATTTTTTGTTGTCATCTTAAATATCATCCTCAAATAAACTTGTCTTCAGGATTTCAATTCTCATGGCTAAATCCCAACTGTAAATTAAGATTTATTTTCCAAAATAATAGCAAAATAAAAAGAAATGCTTTTTGCTTTGCTTGAATCTATAAGTTAAAATACTGAAATACAAAAAAATAAAAAAAGATATTGAAGAAAGTACTGCTACATTTGAATTAAAAAAGTAAAAAGATATAAGTAAATTACTTTTAGTGATACATCATCACCAGGTTTAATCTTCTTTCTTTCTAGAATTATGTTTAATAGAAATGTCTGTTTAGTTCTTTCTGTGTAATGGCATTTCCAGCTTTTCTTGTTCTATGGTTTACCTACCTATCATAGATGGAATTATACTCTTTGTACAAGACATGTTTTACTAAAGTTTTACTTTAAACTGTACCTTAGAGTAAATTGTGTTGATTTTTTTTCCATAGTTGTTCCCATTGATCCACTATAACTGCTTTTCTCAGATAGGGTGTCCATTTTATCATATAACTTTTCCTGACTTCTGTCTCTGTGTTGCATTTCATCAAAAAAATATCAATATGCCCAAATAAATGATCCTGTTTGTATAAACATTTCAAATTTTGTTGTCTTTCTCAAAGCCCCCCACTCCCTTTTTTAGATAACTTTTTATTTTTCTGATTATTTGCAAACCCATTAAGTATGATTAATTATGTCCTTTATTATGCAGTTTTTGTTGCATCTTTGTTTTCTGAATCCAGCTACATCATATTGACATATGTAGTTTTTTTTACTGTAGCATTTGATAGTGGTGAAATTGCAAGACTTACTACTGCTTTCAAAAGTTTCCAGATTTTTTACAAGCTTTGCCTTAATATATGTCTGTTCAAACTTTTTTCTTCTTTTGATTCTTTGTACCATGGATACCCATGAAGTCCATTAGCTATACCTACTTCTGTTATTGATGTTCTACTGTTAGAATATGTTATTTACTCTGTTAAGTATGATAGGCAACTTGCTGTGTAGTACAAACCTAGTCCACCTCTTTCCTTTGAAACTTGTAGAACATCAGTTTACTCTTTTTTTTCAGAAATAATCTTGCACCTGCTGAAAAAAAAAACAATAGAATAAGCTTTTAGAACTGCCTAAGAAAGCTTCACTGAATTAAATTATAATTCAGTCTTGCCTGAAGTAAATTTGGCTTAAATCAAAACCCTATAATTAGTAAATAGTTGATTGATATATTTATGGTAAATAATAACCGGAAGTTTGTACATCTGTTTATATAATTTTTCTTCTTGTAGTTGAACCTTACTAGAGCTCTGTGGTTTTGGTGGAAATTATATACTGTCTTAATAAACCAGTGTGGTGGCACAGCGGTTTAAGTACGCCAGTTGTGCTAACCAGAAATGGCTGGCACTCTGATTCGATCCGCAGCTCCGCATGACGGGGTGAGCTCTCGTCATTCACCTCCAGCTTCTGCCCACCCTGCAGTTCGAAAGCACATAAAAAACCCCTGGCGATGAGATAAAACGGGTCCCACTTCGGTGGGAGCTGGCTGGCTACAGTGGGAGCAGTGAGTTAAAGTCGGAGCGGACTATCCTTCTGCCGGGAGTGGAGCAGGTACTGTGGAGGACGACCCGGATGTGAACATCGCCAGCCAGCGGGGGGCGGGGGGTTAGTAGAAGCACATGATGTATGATAGCTAATCTGTGTAAGCTGCCAAGAGTCTTCGGAAATTGGCGGCATAGAAATGTGTTAAATAAATAAATAAATAAATTCTACAAGTTAGATATAGATGGCAAAAGTGTAGTGAGAAGAGTAGAAGAATGCAACATAAATCATATGCAATAAGAGGAGCACTAACTGTTTAGATAATATATTGAGTGAACTAGGGAAGGCTAAGAACTCAGCCAATGATTTACACAAGCTTGGATAAACTATAGTGAAATAAACACAGATCACTGACAAGGAATAAATATTCCCTGGGGCCTGATGAGTGAGAATACATAAAGTCAAGTGGAATAATTCATAATAAAGGAAATTCCACTTCATCCTGGCAGAGCAGGGACTGGGATGGTCCAATGCTTCTAATTACTAGTTTCACTATCAATTGAGAGATATCTTCATATCACTGATAACTGACCAAGATGCTCCCCACCACACCCTATTTCTCCTTTCTTGTTTATCTATCTAAGAATTATTAACATGGAATCTGGCAGGAAGGCCCATCCAACATTCAAATGACATCTCTCAATATGCATTCTCCTTCTAATTTCCAGTCCAATCAGATTTAAAGGCCAAGGAAGTTTTCAAGAAAAGAGTTATTTAATGTGGCTGTTTAGGATGATGTTGTAGCACTTAAATGTGTCAAGTCTCTGAAGTGTCTGGTTCTACACAGATCAGCCTCCCAGTTATAAAAATATTTAACAACGTACATGCCTCAACATCTCAGAAGAGCTGGTTTGTAGAGCTCACTTCAAACAACTGGACCCATGGAAAGTCATGGGGGGTTTCATTGAATCCCAACTGAAGAAAAACTGTGCATTTGTGGAGCTGAAGCCAATGAAGACACTGTATACATTGTTTTTTATTATTTAAATCTTTAATAATTTTTAACAATACAGAAAAACAAAAAAAAATAAAATATATAGTAAAGCAGCACATAATAATAAAAAATATATACAATATAGCACACATAAAAAAAACTCCTCTCCCTGGTAACATCAGTCAAACCAGGCATTTGACAGGTTCCATTTCACTCTGGAATACCCAGGCCCATTGACAAAACCATATTTTCAGAGTCCTGTGAAAGAATGTTAAAGATAAATGTTCCATAGAGAAGATACCACTATGTAGAAGGCCCTTATTCTTGGTCCCACTAGATGAATTTCCTTAGGAGAGGGGATCCACAACATTCCTTGCCTCTCTGCTCTAGTGGGTTGGATAGATACAATTGGGAAAGTCCTTCAAATAACCTGGTTCCAAGCCATGTAGGGATTTAAAGGTGACAACCAGCCCTTGAATTGGACCTAAAAGTGAATTGGCAACCAGTACAGCTCCTGCAAGAGTAGTGACACATGTGCAAGCCTAAGCTTGCACAAAAACATTTAGGCCACTGCATTTTGAACAAATTGAAGCCTCGAGATACCTTTCAAGGGTAGCCATTTGTAAACCATGTTGCAGACTACTTTACTCCCTTCTAACCTCCTAGAAGGGAGGTAAATAGAGCATGAATAACTCTGAGTAGGGAGTTTTGGTCCAAGAAAGAGCATAACTGATTCACAACACACAGTTGTGCAAAGGCCTTCCTGGCCACAGCAGCCACCTGCTCCTTGAGCAGGAGTTGTGAGTCCAGGAGAAACCCCAGATTATGTACTGGGTCTGATGCAGGTCTTAGAAGCTTCAAACTCCAGTATACAGGTCAGAAACTACAAAAATGTTGATTTGGAGAAAGATAATTAAGTGGGTTGACTCAGACTCACCCAGAATACTGCAAGATCTTTCTAAAATACCCTGCTGTACATCTGAAATTGAACCTTGCTCTAAATCAACATATATCTATTGTTCTGACATTGGAAAATTTCTTACAAGCGACAAATCAAATGTGGTACAACACTGATTTATCATTCTATAGGTCCAAGCTTATTTCCAAGGTAGTCATTAAAAATATAAAACAAAAAGGTGAAATTCCTTAGGATGTATGTAGCACTTTAGCACTATGAGGCATACTCTCAGACATTAAAATTCCCAATAGGATGTTCAGTGATGTTTTCCAACACACATTACTGTCACTATTCATGTACAGTAATTAAGTTCAGTTTATAGCTACTTTTTAATCTATGGCACAATTGACAAAAATGTTTCAGTACACTGTTCCTTTGTTTCTTGGCGGTTCTCCTGGACTCCTAAATTGTGCACTGGACTGTCTATGGCAGTGCTTTCCCATCCAGAATTAAAGAAGATAATGTCCTAGATTGTGAAGCTCCAGGCACCCTTGAAAAATGTCACAAGCCTAACTGCAATATATTTTCTTTGTTTACATGCCTTAGATTTTTTTTCTTTAGCAGGAACCTTCATTTTACTGGTACTTTTTAACCTGGAGAAAATTCTTAGGCAGATACCACCCATGGAAGGTGCTTTTTCAACTCCCATCATCTCCCAGCAGTGTTTTTACAGAAATAATATGCACAGGTAATTAAGTTATATTGAAAGAATAATATATATTCTTTCTGAGTTATATACGGAATAGTAAATATATTTGACTGAATACACTTACAGGCATTCTTTCAAATTAAATCCCCATTATTAGAATCTGATCCTTACATATGGCTACTATATGACATTATTTTCTTTATGCTAGATGGATATAGAGAATTACGCTCTTCATTACAGGATGAACACCCTATTGGGAGTTTTATTTTTCTTGTTGTCACCTTCCCTATCTCACTCATGTCACTCATCAAAAGTAAACAGAGCAGATAACTAAGCAGAGAAAGATTAGCCTAATTCAGCTACTGAAATGGTCTTGTGTGGAGGAGTCATATGAAATTCACTGCAGGTATCAGCACTGATGGTGTATGTTAGGATGACTAGAATTTTACTTAAATACTTGTTTTACTTACAGTAAAGTGAAATCAAAATCTCTGTTTTGGGTTGAAATTGCCTGCACAAACCTTTTACATATATGCATGGAAATATATTTCATGCTTTAACAAGGATAATATTTACACATGCTAAAAAAATACATTATATTCCTTCCTCCAACATGAAGCAGTATAATCATGTAAATACTTGATTGAGTGTAAAAGTACCCTTAGTTCAATTGAAGAGAACAACTAATTAAATAGAAGGAATCTTTAATTATCAGCTTTCCAATCTTTTCCAAATTTTAGTGCCTGATGATTGAAATCAGGAAGCCCCACAAAACAAAGGGATAAAAAAATCCCATCAATGCACTGAGAAATATGTTTCTAAGTCAAACTTGTTTTTTATTCTAGAAAAAAATAGTTTGGCTTGAATGAAATTTTAATAATAAGCAAGTTAAAATTGATCAGATGGACTGATCTGAAAGCAACATTCATTTTATAATCAGCACTAAAAAAAATAATCAAGAAAAATGAACTAGGACTGTCAATCATATTACATAGGGATAACAAGGTATATTGCAACAGCTGTAAAGCATGTCAACAGCTGTTACTTTCTGAATTTTTTTGTGAGGTACCTATCCTCTCCAACATTTATAATAAAAGACATTGAATAAAATTGTTCTGGTGAAAAATATTAGATGTGTTATTATCCTTTATTTATAATATGGGGGAAGTCTTTTTTTTAAAAAAGGTAAAGGTTTCCCCTGCCAGTTGTGGCCAACTCTAGGAGGCAGTGCTCATCTCATTCCCAGCCAAGGGAGCCAGCATTTGTCTGAAGACACTTCCATGGTGATGTGGCTGGCATGACTATATACCCAGGCACATGGAATGATGTTACCTTTCCTACCAAAGATGGTACCTATTTATATACTTGAATTTTGGCATGTTTTTGAACTGCTAGGTTGGCAGAAGTTGGGGTAAGTAACAGGAGCTCACCTCATTACATGGCAGCACTTGGGTCTCAAACTGCTGAGATACCAACCTTCTGGCCAACAAGCCCTGCATCTTAATTGCTCTGAAGATTAATTCAGAAAGAAAAAAACAAAAACAAAATAGGAGTATGTTTTTATTTAATTTGAAATCTGAATTTCTGTCCCAAAAGACAGAAGAAAAGAGGTTTTTTTCCAATGAGAAGCTCTACAGATATGTTAGGAATATTATTTTCAGAATTCCCAAGGACCATGTCACTAAATTGAAAAAAACTAGAACAGATGTATGATTTAAAACCACTCTAAACAGAAGAATGTGATAGAATTACAAATGTTATCCTTTTAGGCTGCAATAATGTGGAAATTGAGCTTAATGGATGGCGATTTTGTGTACTTTTGGCTGCATTTAAAATTCTTCTGAGACTTTTGCCATAGTGCTTAATGTGCTACATTAAACTTCTGTCAAAATCTTTTTTTCCTCCTATTTGTGTGCATGTGTGTGTGCATGTGTGCGTGAATAAGTGAGAGAAAGATACATGTGAATATAGATAACCTTTTTTCAATATGTTCTCAGTAAACTTGTGCCCCTCTAACTGGCAAAGAAGGTTAGAATTAGAGATATGTCTTCCTAACTATATTATTTTATTTAGTTATTACATTGCAATATTATCAAACTATATGTCTTATGATAGTTTACAGTAGTAAACTATATATCCTTCTACCATCTACCTTTCTATCTCTCACTAAACTATGCACCCATATGCTTTATGAAATAAATAAAGCATCTATCATCCAGAAAACCAAGAAATTCACTAAAAATAATTCCACTTCTAGATATTCCAACTATGATGGTGAGAGCAACAATTGTACTGTCAAGCAATCTCATTAGGAAGCCAGTTATTTTCCTAACCAGCACTCAAACTGATGCCTGATAGTGCTGCCTGTCAGATTGCTGGGAAAATCCCCACATGCTCTCTGACTCCTTCTGTATCCACAAG